>JACJUM010003174.1:5100762-5290970 GCA_020976665.1 Heortia vitessoides
GCGTGTCCGCCGCGCTGCTCGACAAGACCGCCGCGCTGCTCGTGCTGTGGGTTCCCTCTCTATACGACCGAGTCGGCTCTCTCTCCCCCGAAGTATTCCGGGACCTTAGTTTCAAAACACGAGTGTGCGTGGGAGAGGGGGAAATTTTGATTTGTTCCGGTCTGTAACTTCCCCCCTTTCGAGCTTCAAATTCATAATCAGAGTGTGAGGCGCCCCGCTCAGATCCAGCGAGCCTTGCTAGAGCGACCGTAGCTAAACGCGCGCTCGTAGTCGCGGGGCACATCCGGACATCGGGCCGCTCAGTGATGAGCGGCCTTCGGTGGCCCTGGAATTGACTTCTGAGAACGGTTGTACTCTTCCGACGTAAAATTACCGACGCCAGTACCGTATATGCGTCTGCGGAATACGCATGCTCTTAAACGTTAAAATATGTGCGTAACGTGACGTCGACCGAACGTGCTCTAGATATTATAATATAATAGTTTAATTGTTTTTATTTACTCTCTTTAAAGGGTATCAGATTTGAAACTGAGGCACCCGACAAGACGGCTCTTGTTGGCCTCGGGAGTTGTTCCTTTTTCTTTCTAACGAAGTTTCGCCAAAATAATTAAACCTACTTATAATTACTTTTACTTCATTATAAACGAGGAACCTTTGTGATATGAGAACGCGTCGATTTCCCTTCACAGGTACAAAAAAATCTTCACCGCTATGAAAGCCTCGAACGAGGCCAAAAAGGACCAAGTCTACATGGACCAAATCCAAACCCTGAAGAGGTACACGTGCGACTTGATCAGCTGTCTATACAGCGAGGAGGCGCTCCGAGGACGGAGCAACGGTCTCGTCTTTCAGAAACTGCAGCCACAGCTGGTGGGCAAGCTATACTCACTCATGCCTGACGTTGACACAAAGTTGAGCATTCGCAATCACATAGCGTTGGCCCCGTACACCTACATGCAGCTCGAAGCGATAGACCACAGGGACGCTGACAACAAGCTGTGGTTCGATTCGGTGATCAACCACGAGTTTCCGAATCTGAGCCACTTTTTGAAGAAGGCGCTGCCGGAACTAAAGTCGTGAGGAACGTCGCAGGTTCCAGTGAGCGTCGTTAGCTTTGAATACTGTTATTCTATAGATTATGTTGGTTAATTATTTCCCACAATGTAAATATGTTTATTCAATACAGTAATTATTTAAGCATTTGAAATTAATAGATGGTTGTGGTCCAAACACAAATAGTGAGTGATCCAAAACTTACCTACACCAGTATACCTCACGCTATTTTCACGTCGTTCAAATATCGCTGTCTTAATTAATCACCTGACTTCACAGATAGGTTTATTTTGATTTGTATTTCATGACCCGGCAGAAACATATTGTAAGATCTCACGCCACTCCATTCTTTGTTAAATTTATCAATTATCGTCATCATCATCATATCAGCCATTGGAAGTCCACTGCTGGACATAGGCGGCCCTAAGAGAGGGGGATTTTTGCCGCGCAGAGCAAGCGTGTTGGCAACCGCAGATCGATGCATTTGCTGCCCATCCCTGCCCTGTGCATTTGCACTTCGGATGGATATACCGCCATCTGTCTGTTCTAGTACCTTAAGTCGCCTATTACGACACCTGGTGCAGTGGGAGGTGCTATTCTACTCTGCCGGTACCTCACGGCTGTTTAATTTATCTATGGTTGACTAAAAATCAAAAACTCATTGAAGGTTAGTTTCAACCTGGATCACTAACGTGAATCGTTTCGCACTTACTTGCACACAATTTTATAATATACTTCTCATAATTTGTTAGAATTTTACCTGTGAGAATGTATGTAAAGTTTACTCTGTTTAAAAATTATTGATTGGCTGGTATTGATTTCCGTTCTAGTAATAAGTTGTGTAGTCATCCGCCTGTAAATCTAATTTAAGAACATTCTTTATAATAGTTATAAACTTAAGTTCAATAAAAATAAAGTTGGTCTTAAATTTGTAAGTAAGAAAAGCTACATAAATATTTGAAATATTTCTCTTTATGAGCGGCTCTAAAAACGGGTTTCAAAAGGCCCATTTAAATTTGTACGCATTGTTTACTCTCAAAGTATAGTATATTCAAAGCAATTTTGCGAAAATTAATGCGCCGTATTTATCTAACATTTAACTGAACATTTGTGTACACACAGCAACAGATCAACCTACCCAAATCTGTCAAAACTTCGTCAATTGATATTAATCTATAACTGCGAGCCATTAAGTTAAAAATTGACTGTAATAATTTTACAGATTGGTTAGGTGATCTGTTGCCCACCGTACAATAGTTACTGTATTAAATATATCTTTAATAAATATTTTGATAACAATTATGGAGTTAAACTATTATGAATTATTTTTTAAATTATTTCTTCCTTATGTATAATTATGAATTACGAATTTTATTTGTTTGTAATTAATTAACAAGTGCAGAATTCAATCATGTGTAGTGACGAGAATGTGTGTGATGTGACCACGTTGCTGGAATCGTTGTTAGGCAAACGAAAATGCCTAATTGTAAAAATGGACAGTTACTAACCTACCGTTTGTAACATTACAATAAAGTTTACTTAAATTATTGTTGATTTTCTTTCATATTTTGTTCGATTTAAAATACCGTTATTATGTATACCGTGTGTGTTCGATCGAATTTTGTGCAGACTACATTTAGTTTGCACAAAATTGTGCAATCTAAATGTAGTTGCACAAAATTTCAGTATTAACTGAATTTAATAGTTTAACAAGTCGCCAAGAGAATCGCCACTCCAGGAAGTAAATAGTTTGTACGCTAATTTGTTCTTTTAAATGCTTTTACAACAATTTCACAAAATTATTCTTATTTTTAAAACATTTCCTTTGTAAGCGTTGGGGAAATTATTGGTAGGATTTTTTCTATAGTCATTCGCGCCAGAAAGCAAGTTGTACGGTAGTGGCAGGAATTAAATTTCATTCATATTTTTTTTCACTTGGGCTTGTGGCAATAAATTAGTTATTCTTTGAGCTACATACTACATACATTAATTATACTATCAGAGACATAATTTACCACTAAAAACACGGTATCGTTTTCGTACATCTACTTAATGATGCTCAAGTAATACCCTAGATGGCGCTACTAGTAATAACTAAGCCCGTTGTTAATAGGTACATAGCAAACAGGTACAGGTTAATAGGCACAATAGCAAAAAGAAAACAAAATTTATACTTCACATTGAGAACAAAAAATCGAATAAGTAAGAGAATAATATCTTAAATAATAACTTTCGGACAATATACAAAATAATATACTGCAATATACAAGAACTAAGTCGACATAATGCTAATAAAGCTTGCTCTTTACACAGATACATCATATTAATTAATTATCTATACTACTATATCAAGAAATATAATTAACTTTATACAATATAATATATTTTACGTTATGATTAATTAAAGAATATTTTTGTTAAATCAGTGCCGTGATTAATTTATCTTAAAATACAATGGTCTCTAAAATTGTTAATCCTACAAAATGTATGTTAATTGCGATTACAACATCGGTTTTATGGATACTTTGCGGAATTTACTTCGATCTTGTAACATTTTTTATAGTGGAATTCTTTACCCCTACTACTAAAAGGTTTTCACGGCCCTAATGACGCGGACGACGGTAGTGATTCTAACTTTTGCACCAAAGGTCGTGGGTTCGATTCCCCCCACCTAGGGCAAATATTTATATAATTATATTTGTTTGTACTGTGTCTGGGTGTTAAAATATTAATATATTTAAATGTTAGAATTGTTATTCCTCTGTTGCTGATGTCCATAACATTAAGCGACTCATCTCGGAGTCAGGTCAATGTATGAGATGTTGTGTGAATAATATTAATAGTTTTATAAAAATGTCAAAATATTTTCTTGTATATATTTTTATATATGTATATAAAAAATATGTAATTATTTATTATTTTGGTTTACGTTTATCTCATTGTACTGTAAAAAAACTTAAAAGAATTACGATTATAAATTCCCAACCAGAGGTACCATACAACTTATTGAATATATTGAATTAATTGAACAAACTGGCAAGCAACTTAGGAGAACAAGCTATATAATTAACTTAAAACGAGATTTGATTGTTTAACAGACTAAAATTACATTATTTGGCATTGGCTTTATTTCGCGAAATTGATTAAATTATCTAACGACCGTACTCCATAAAAATAAAAAATCAAAATAAGCTGAAGTAGCCGGGCCCCATTAATTACTTCTTCGAAACCTGAGGGGCGCCACAGTCGCCCCTTCGGGCTTTAATACATTATCAACGTGCATTATGTGTGCTTATCCTTTTGGGGCTTTTTTACAAAGTTCCTGACAAGAGCTGTGATAAGGGAAATCCTGCTATTCCTTTTTGATTTAATTACACAGTTTATATGATCATTGGTTTTATACATTTTGGTGTAGTAGTGAGGTAACCAATCATGTAAAAAATCAATAAAATATTAAAATAACGTATAGTTTTGTTTGGTATATTTACAAATAGAATTATGATTAACCGTTTTTTCTTTTATTAATTAATCACATAATTAATACCCTAATATAGGATTTTATTTTTAGATTTGAAAAAACGGTTAATCATTACTCTATTTGTAAATATAATAATCTTAATACGTAAATTTATTTGTTGTAGTTTTTTAATCAATCTAATGCGGTATTCCTTCGGTGCTAGAAATGACGTCTGGGTAGTCAAGTATTAGTTGCTGCCAAAAACAAAGATGTGACCAAAATATTTCCTACAAAGAAAAATACTTTTCTTCGACTAATTTGATATCTTACTAGTACCTATATACCTATATAACATTGGACACTGATTAGTATCTATAATAACTTTTGCATGAGATTGTCAATACTACGGGTTAATTCCACGCTGATTCAATTTACCCTGCAATGTGGTATGTTAAAATTGGCTAGATACAGTTCGTTAGTCTCTGTTTCGTTTGTAACCAAATTGTAAACGAATACGAACGATAGAAAGTCCATCCTGTAAACTCTGGGTGGCACATAAATCCGATGATAGAAGCAGCTACGCAGTTTCGCAGATCCAGTCATATCGGCCCGGATTGGCAACAATTCTATGTGACTTTGCTGGGACAACATTTGCTTTCTATTTTAGATAAACAGAGATGTCACACTTGTTAGTATAGTAATATTGTTAGTATTAAAACGGGCACTTAAGATTGTTTGCTCTACGTATATCAATGAATATGAGAAAAAAAAACAGATTTTTGGAGTTGAAATTTAAATTTAAAGGTGGGAAAAATAGTTGTTTAAATTGTTTGTTAGTAATGGCGCAATCTGTTGAAACGGTTTTTGCTAAGTAATTTTTGTAGGTCCTAAAAAAGAGCTTCGAAGAAATAAAAGAAATAGAAGTTTGCTTGTGAATGGTCAGGTCGAGTCTTTTAGCAGCTAATATCAGTTTTAGGACATAAATTCCTCGACCACTGTGTTGCGCGACTGGTTTGCTCTAAACCGTATATAATGGTCTTTCTCTGCAGAACTGAAACAAAGTATTGTGTTTTGATCACTGTGTGGAGAATAAAATGTTTGCACACCACACAATATTGTTAATTTCGAATTAATTGCCACCGTCGAACTTCACAAATCTATATATATATACATATATAAATATGACTGGCTGACTAAATGACTTACCGACTGAGATATCGACGCAGGGCCTTAACTATAAGGGTTAAAAACTTGAAATTTTGCTTAGGGGTTCCTTTTGTAACGTAGGGGCGCACTTAGATAGATTGGTTTTTAATTCACTCCCTACAAGGACAAAGTCAGTATAAAACTTTCCTGTTTTTGAAGTTATTAGAATTAAATTTAGTATACAGGTTCTTAATTGAAAGTCACGAAACATCACGTCACACATCACATCCCGACCTGTGCGTTTGAGTCACACTGCTATGCATGTATATTTTGCTATCTTTCGGTTTTGGTACCTCAGTCGCCTCTTACGACACATGGTAAAAGAGGAGGAAATTCAATCGTGTCGTTACCCCACGGTTAAAAATAAAATAGCACCATACTTAAATTTATGTTTATGTTACCATATCGTGTTTTCACCATATTATTTTCAATACTTTTGATCCGTACGCACCAACTCAATTAAAGGACAGATTCCAATACTTATCTTCCTTTCACGAACGTAATCTCCATCCCTCTAAAACTCTCTCGCTCTTAACACCTTCTCATCACTTTAGTTTTTTGACAAACTCTAAAAGTGACAGCTATACGACTCTGGAATGTGCTTGCATTGAATATTAAGCGATCCCCAAACAAATTGATTTTGAAACATTTTCTCCGTACTGCTGCTGCTACTTTTTTAACTTTATAACCCTATTTCTGATGTAAGTTATTTTTCTCATCAATGTATATCTTGCAATATTATTTTTTTATATCATATTTATATCATATTTATTGCGTTTATCTATATTGTATATATATATTGTCTGCACTACCATATATATTTTTTTCTGTTTCGTGTAATGGTGACTGGGAGATAATGCCAACTGGCATTAAGTCGGCTATTTGTACATTTGGAATATTTTGTTCAATAAAGTTCAACGATTATTGCTTCGTAGATAACCTAAATATAACTTATATACCTGTTCATCACAACTGTTTTCTTCAACGATACGTTACATGCTAACCATCTATCTATTATCTTATTTTAGAATTTTGTGGTTGGTCCTATATATCATCAATGTGAGCGGCCATTTGCCCAAAACGGGTTAGGATTATTGACATACTACTCACAGCAACATATCAACCTACCCGAATCTGTCAAAACTTCGCAATCAATATTTATCTCAATCTTATGTTGCGGACATCAGACAACAGAGAAATAACAAATATACGCCAATAATACATATATTTAAAACCTACATACATAAAAAACACAAATATCTTATAAATATCTGTCCTGCGCCATCTACCACCTGCGTCATCGGGCCGGTCAAATAAACTAACCCATGGTCTATTATTTGCCGATTAAAGGTAAATAACCTCATTTACCTCATGACTTGTTTTTCCTGGCACATGATTCTAAATATCGTGAATAAAGTTCTGTCGAGCCACATAACATTCAAATGTTCGGTCACCATTCTAGTTCTCCGACGCTACTTAATTTCATATGCCCGCTCGCTTGCCAAAAATCAGCACTCCCATCTTTTATTTCCCCTCGAAAATAGATTGGCATGCACCGTGGTAAGTTACATTTCCATTTCCTCCTGTTACAGTTGTTCATTTATTTTTCCTGGTCCGCTCGAAAGCATAAATTATGGACACCGCGGCTGGAGACAGCGTCATAGCGGGGCTCTGTGGGGTGGCCCCCGCGCCTCAATGAGAAATGTTTCGGCTCTTTTGTCCCCTTACGTCCCTTTTGCGAGAGACATCTTCAAGGATACTGTGTTAATCGGACTACGCGATACTTTTTACGAAGGCCGCCCACAGAAGTCGGCTGGAAAAACTCTCTTCGGTGCCCGGCCTTTGATTGTTGTTTAGCCCCGGGAAATTCCCTCGCTTATTTTTAATTTCGTCCATTTCTTATTTGCAATTTTATCCCGTTGAAAGCTTTCGACGCATTAGGAGCTGTAATTGAAATTTGACTTCCTTAGTTTATTAAAAAGGTTGCCAGAAGTATTTCCTTACTGGCTGAATTCACGGTTTGTGCTATGGTTCAGAAGCAAGCTGTAAATAAATTTAAATTAACTTTTTGTCCGACGAGATCTCAGTTTTATTTTTAAAAAATTGTTTACGAAATTAACCAAATTGATTTCAATCGACGCCTCTTGGCGCAATAGTTAAGTGTGTCGGTTAAGACCTAAGGTTCACGGACCCGATTTGGGGCCATTGTCTCTGTAATATTACCACCATTAATGTACGTACATCATTTACGATTACAGCGATAACTGAACTCCACACACAATCTAGTATCAACGAACAAACGTATCAAAGAGTGTCGCCTGATTATATTTTGAACTTTAGTAACTTATCCGCTCGTCTTCGCTTAGAAGTGGAAGTTTCGTACTTAATAAATACTACTTTTTACTGCCGTGCCACGCCGTATTTATGTGCCGTGAAGTGCCTGCACAATAGAATAGTACTACCCTCTGTTCAGGTATCGTAAGAGGTGACTGAGGTATCGGAACCAAAAGATGGCGGTATATCCATCCACAACTGCGTAGTTCAAATACAACAGGGCGGAGATCCGCATCCTCGTCCAAAGCCCTTTGCGATTGTCACCACGCCTGCCCGCGGCAGCAGAGGCCTTTGCTCAATAGTCGATATAATAATAGTGATGATATATTACTTGACCGATCACTTATATCATATTTTAATATTAAATCTAAGTTAAACTTAATCTAAGTCTAAATTATTCTATAAGTTAACCGAGAAGATCGCCCCGGGTGTAGGTCGCTTACAAAATTTGAGTACTAGTTTAGTAATCCTTATAATATCAGCAGATCCGAATTTTGATTTATTTGACTTCATTACAAAATTCCATTCCATTCCAAAAGACCATTCTTAAAGTTCTTGGCGGTGAGTTTTGTTTTTTTAATCCATTTAATTAACTCTGTTATTTTGGTATTACACATACGAGTAGGGACAATACTATCCTATAATTGACACTCGAGAGAGGTGTAAGGTACCTAACGCACGACTACGCGAACAATATCTCATTTCAATATTACATTTTAATCACGTAATCCGTAATTTGATTGACACTTGGCGCGTGTCACGTGGCAGTTTCACGTATCACGTTACAGTCAGACATCGTGGGAGGCCGTTCTCAAGTGATTTGACATGACACTGCTGTCCTCGTAGCTTCGCTTACGTCAAATTCTGTTCATATAGAATATATAGACATAATAACTTTTAGCATTTACGCATTAATAACTCATAATAAAATTTTGTTTACGGTTTTAAAACGCGGTTTATTTAAATTTTTTTAGTGTTTCATCATCATCATCAAATTTTCTTTAAAACTTGTATTACAAGTATCGACCAACAAATATGAACTAAATTAAATAACAAGAAATTACCTTATTATCTAACACCAGCGGCCACGCGTGACTTCAGTTGCTTACATATAGTTATGAATTATTTTTATAATATATTTTTTTCTGGAATTGGGTGATATTCGGGTAAAGTTGTTGTTAAAATTCATTACGTAAATGCTGCATGGAAGGTGAAAAAGCATTCGTATATTCTTACATCTATCTTCACGAGATAAAGGATTAAACTGAATGAGATACCGGCAGAGTAGAATAGTACCCCTCCCTGTACCAGATGTTGTAAGAGGCGACTGAGGTATCGGGACCGACAGATGGCGGTATATCTATACGAAACAGTGTACAGGGCGAGGATGACCAGCAGTATCCCTGTCGCGAAAGCTGCTCTGCGATTGCCAACATGCCCAGCGCGGCATATATGGGCATAGTTCCTCCTTTCTTGGCGATGTCTAGCAGTGGACTTTCAATGGCTTGTACGATAATGATGATGTATAAAATGAAAATAGACACAGAGTCCTCAAAAATGTTAGTAATTCTTTCTCAACATATAAAACTACAAAACAACAACAAACAACCGACAAGCATATCGCCAAACAATATTAGACGAATAAAATGCAAACAAGAAAACTGCTCGAACTATTTAACGTCACGCGGTCCCCACGTATTACGGTTCTCCGCCCGCGCCCAGTAGAAATATGCTTAAACTACAATGGAGGGGTGGGGACCAACTATCTCGTAGGGTGCAACGCCACTAGAACCCTTTACGACCCACTCCGCTTTTTATCCCCGATGTAAAACCGCTCCGCGTTTCTTTTCGCCCGGGAATAACGGCCACCCACTGTTCTTATTTTCACCGGTTGGGGTGAGCTTGAATCATGCATGATGTTATTTTGTATTGCTTTAGAAGTAGGTCGGTCTGCAACTACTCATGTCGTGTAACTAGAATTGTATGCTTGCTTATTTTGTACGAAACAATTTCGTTCTGAACTTGTTTTTAGCTGTTTAGTTGTATTTGGTTTTGAATATAAGGCAATTTATGATATATTTATTATTACATAATTGAACTTTAATTTGACTGATGGCGCAGATGGTAGAAATTTTGTGTGCCAAAAGTTCGATCCCCACCAAACATTTATATGATGAATATTTATATGTGATTGTTCTGTGTCTGGGTATTAAATATGTATTGAAGTATATATGTATTTGTGATTCCTCTGTTGCCTGATGTCCATAACACGAATGCATTAAGAATCAATGTATGAGTTGTTTAACTTTTTTTTATGAAATTTCTTACTCAGATAAATAGAATGCTACCGATATATAGATTAGACCTAGCGGGAAGTACATGTGCGAATTAAAGGAAATTTTTAATCTAAATGTACGTTTAGAAACCTAAAGGAAATATTTGTAGTTTCTTTGCTTTATACCTACGTTTTGATGCTAACCAAAACTTTCGATGCAACTTAAAATAATTCAAAATTAGAATCTATTTTTGCTACAAGCGCTATTGGTTAGCTCAGACTCACCAGTGTCATGCAAACCAGTGAAGATCGTTATATAATAATATTTTCTTATTTTTTATGTTTATAACCCGTTCGTGACATTTTGATCGATGATATTTAAACGTATATAAAAACATATTGAGTAAAGTTGTAAAGTTAACAAAACAAAAGGTTAAAGAATATTCATTTAAAAAAAATCACTTTTGATAATGAACTTCAATAGACAATTATGGTTTTTTTTAAAACCTGCTTGTAATTTGATTTGCGAACCTTATGACAAAATGTCTGACACTGAAAAATATTGCCGGTATTAGCAAGTGAATCGGAGGTATAAAATGTTTAGAATTCAGCTGAAGGCGGCAGATGTTTGGAATGCCAATAATTTGACGGGAGATGTCGACGTCCCCGTAACGAGCTAATGGAACATTCGGCGCAGATGACAGTTAGCTATTCAAATGTTATTGCTTACAGGTACCTGATACTTGTTAATACCATGTTTTTATATCCTGTGAAATATTACCAGAGTGGTGCATTGTTTATATATTAAAATTAAGTCAGACAGTTTATTAACATTTTATTTATTTGTTATTTGAATAATTTACTTTTTACTTATCGATATGAAGTACATAAATTTATTCACACACAAAAGATAAACCGGATGCATATGTAATCATTACATTCCCCTTCTAACATAACTTGAACGGAACAAACTCTTCTCTTGTGCATTTATTAGGCCTAAATTATTCATCGAAATCAGAATAAATAATCAAATAAAAGTCATAAAATCACACTGACATTAAAAACAGTAGTAAAATATTGGCTAAGGAATTATGGCTAAAAATTCTCAGTAGATAAGATACATAATTAGGGTACTGAATTTAAATTTGCATAACAATTTAACTGACAATATACACGTGGCATCTACCAGAACAGTAATGTATAGATAGAAAAATTAAAGCCTTTATATTGATTCAGTTGCAGGTAATAATAAAGTAAAGTATAAAAAAAACAAATAAAGAATTGCAAATTGTAAATAAATTAATATTTATTTATGAATGTTTATTCCATAATACATTATCAAAGATCCTAAATGTTGTCTAGGAACGTTATTCAAATATCTCACGAAGAGGTAGGGTGCAATGGACTTGTTACTTTTACATATATATCTACTTTTACCTATATCGTGGTATTACCTAAATAGTAAATGTAGGAGCAATTTGGCGTAGATGTGTGTCTACAGCGTTTACGTATTTAGACAGGGTACGTGTTTCCGAATGTCAAAGCCCTTATAAACCTACCAGATCCGCAAACACGGGCGTTGAATCGTGTTAGAGTCGGCGAGAGCTCACGGGCTGCTGCTGTCTGTACCCGAATCGATAAAATTCGGGTCCGCGCCCCCGACCGTCGCCATAGCAACCAGCCACCCAGCCTCCACCCCGCCGCATCTCCGAGAACACTGATGTTGACTTAGACGGATAGGGTAAGAGGCTTATTAATGGTTTTATGTTACTTTACCATCACCTACAAAAGGAGTTTTCCTAAAACTGTTTGGATTCCCATTCTAAAATGCCCTAGTCTCAAATCATAAGCGGTAATTAAAAAAAAGGATAAACCTAAAAGAGTTTTAATATCCAAACAGATGTTGAGAATATTTTTCGACGTTGAAGGTCGGTAGAAAGTGGGAAACGAGGGTCTGCAAATAATGGCGGAACAATTTCGAGCTCCGGGCGCGCCGCCATCTTGCCAGACCGCGTGACGCCATTTCAAATTGTGTGCGTTCACGTCGGCAAACCCGCCAACGTCGCTTTCATCTCGGGGCTGCGTTGTGCGGCTTCGTAATGTACATTTAGTTGCCTATATCTAGTAATGACATTCGAATCGCTGTAATGTGGGGAGGATTTGATTAACACAAGATCTGTGTGATTATTAGAGCAAAGAAATTAGCATTTTTTTAACTTATATTTTGTGGCTGATTGAATATGAATGAATATGTGCCGGTTATAGGGCTGTATGGTTTTCTTGGCATTTACATTACAGTAGTATCCGAACCGGGTACCGGGTGCTATTTGGCAGTTTGTCCAGATTGAGGGTGCGAAGTTTGCTTGCCAGTTAAACTGTTTACCAAGCAGGGCAAACATTTTTTCGCGGTTCGGGATAACTTATCGATGAATAAGTAAATTGTTTTTAAGTGGAATACCGTTTTCGTATTCGAGCTTTATGTGTGTGACTTTATGAATTTAAATTCCGTCTTGAACGGGATAAATTCTTATTAATATTCCTCGAGGCGGAGTCTCAGTTCTTTTGTCTTGCCAGGCGGACGGGCAATAAAGAGCTGGATGCCTGGAAATGTGCTGCATTTATACAGGTTCCAGGCGACGCGTGCGCGTCGTTTTTTATTTCGTTCCGCCGCTCCTTTGCCGTGCTTCCCTTATTGCTCTCAGCTAAGACTAACAAGGTTTTTAATTATTTCCTTTAAGGCCACTCTCAGCGTAACACACGCTATGGTGATGCAACGATGCAGAATAGATATCTATGAGTAGGTACATTATTCTAAACGTTTTTAATACTGGGCATACAATCAATGATAACAAGAAGAATATAGTATTATTTTTGTCCATTATAATAGATACACAATTGCTATGTTTATAAAAAAAACTTTCTCTATGTACCTAGTCTTTTATTGTGCCCAATTAAAGAAAGTTTAATATCGAGATAGAGAGAGGGAGAGAGGAAAATGTAATGTCTATAACTTTCCAATTTTATTATCATTCATAATATATTTAATTAAGTTGTCATCAAACCTTGAGAATTTATGATTAAAATGTTCTTTCAAAGATATGAACTGAAACAAAAATATATACGATTACAAACATTACCCAACCGAGTTAATTTTCATATTGTAGTAATGTAATATTCTTATAGATGTCGTAAAGGCGTATAGGTATAATACGCCTCGTGAGCTACGCACAAGGGTCGCGAGTCCCGGTGATTTATCGGGTCCAAGCCTGTGGGACCCGGTACATACGTTGATAGACGACACTTATAAACTTGTATAAATAAATGGATGAGGAAGGGCTATCGATTTCCATATTTAATATAATAAATTTGTATATCTGTGATGCTTTCGGGCTAAGTGGGTTCACGGATTTTAACAAAATTAGTCATGGACAGATTGAACTCATAGAGGAAAAATTTAATACGCGTGTAAACATCGAGACAATTGCATACGAGTATACTTTACAGTTCCTGAAGTAGAATCAGATTCATTGTGTTACGGAAATTAGTATTATTAATGATATCACAAATTATGTTGATCTTGGCGGTATTTTACCCGCGTTCCGTTCATCTAAAATATATCGTATACATATTTGAAATATTATTTTTTTTGTTTCAATACACTTTAAAGTGTTTAAAACAAAAGTAATTACAGCAATAAATAACATTTCAAGATCAAAATGTTGACATTAACGAAGAACTAAGTAATTTGAGTCAAATTGTTTCTTAAAATTAAGTTTTCTATGCTAAACTTGTTTGATCAAAATTATATACGACAAAAAAAAGTTCAACAAAAAATCTTTAGGGTTTGCATAAATGATTATTGATTAAGATTTATATATATATATTATATATTATTTATATAGATGATGTTTTAGATTTTGCAAGCATAGATAATTGTTGCATATTTTTTGCAATGTATCGCATCAATTCATTTTACAACTAAAGGAACTCACTTTAAAAATGTTTATTTATTCGTATCAACCCGTTGTAATCAACAGCTTACAAATACATCACTTATAAATTAAAAAAATATTTTATATTATTAATTGCATCCAAACCATAGAATTGTTCTAACAAAATGCCATCTCTCTTTCATGCAATGTCTTTAGGTCCTAAACTATCTTTAAATCAAATTTTAAGTGAAAGAAGGTTTTAGACTAATGTCAGACAGTTACTTGCGAATATGTAATATTAGTGTGCGAATAACGAGAATCTTTAGATCAACGGGAGTCCATATGCAATTAATTTATCATCAAAGCGAAGTGGGCAGGAAATTATATTTACATACTTTGTCAAAGTGTCTTTTTTGCAATATATATTCTTAAATTACATTAAATCCTAATTATTTGGTATAATCCTTTAAAACTGTTACCACATTATATTTCACCTTTGTGATTCTTGAAATCGTTTTGTTGAAACGGAACGTCAAACAAAAAGTTAAATAAATACATAAAATTATAAGCTGTAAACGTGTAGATGTTTAAAAATATTTTACTGGGGCTGAATAACATCGGGAGCACTCTTCAAAAAGCTGTTATCAGGCGTGCGATACAGATTGGATTAATTTCATCCAAACCATAGACTCGTTTATTATAAATAACCATCAGAAATGATCGAAATTTGCAAGTTGAGCCCGGGCTCGTCCTGGCGCGGCGTTGCGGGCATGAATCTCCTAAGATTTACGGCCAAGCCCGCAGATAATGGCTGCTTCGAGCCGAGTATCAGAGGACGCATCATAACAAAGCCTTATGATCGGTCGTTTAAGAAAAAACGGTGACATTCTCTTTACTTTTATGGATAATGCTTATTGCCGTAACTCTGACTTTACAGTTGAATTCACAAGCATCGGTTTTATGAAATGAAAATCTTTATGTGTCTTTGTTTGGGTTTTCATGTAACTCGGGTTAAATGTTGATCATATAACTGGCTTTATTAAAATACATATTCAGGGATAACTTTGTATGAAGGGAAGTTTCAAGAATTATCTTTCGTATCGCGTCACGAATCTGACGATATTTAAGTTTGAACAGTGGACTTGGTATTAAAAAATGCATAACATGATGTTTTTTTACCCATACGTGAAACACCAAACAAAAGTTGGGACAGGACCTAAATTTTTTGCGTTTGTTACAAACCCCAGGCCTTGCGAGCCAGTCGGAGCTCTACTATCACTCAACCTTAGCACTATGCACGGTATTATACATTTCTTAACGTTGACATCCAAATGTTTATATATATTATTAATTTTTATTGTGTTCAATAAATTTTTATGCTGGTAACAATTTATTTTATGTACAGATTTTGATTCTTTGAATTGACTGAGAGTGAAGTATGTATGAAATCGTATAAAGCAGATTTTGCCTTTCGTTTATATTTTTCACACATGTAACAAATGACCCTTAAAAATAACTCTTTATTTCAACAAGTCCAATTCTATTTCTTTTATATTTTCACAGTAATACGTACTGTAAATCAGCTGTTACAAAGGTTTTACAGTCTCAGGTCTTGGGGCTCACTAAAATAAATCTACCAGTCTCCACAGGAATAACGTTCGCAAGAAATATTCAATCAAGTTTATGGCCTCAATTCTTCTCTGTTAGGGTCACCATTTGCTGCAAATTTGTTTTTCTTTTTGCCCATTTTCATATTTATGTTAAATTTAAAACTTATTGTTCCAACGCGAATTTCGAATGGACAGAGGAGTAAGATTTTAATGAAATTCTTATTTATAGAAGACAGATAATTTTTAAATTAAAGCAGTTATAAAGTAAGGAGTCTAATGGAATATTTTTAACTGACTAAGTATATATGCGTTCTTTGAAATGCAATTTAACTGTCTGAATTTTCATAATTTAATAGTCGGTGATGCCACCACGATGAAAGTAGGAGAGAAATTATTAAAATTAAATTTTAATAATAAATTTTATAGAAAATTTAGGTTTTAGTAAAAGCTATTCCATTTTTAAATTAACCACATGTTAATAAACGATTCACAGCCTTATGAAATATACATTGAACCTCGACCACGCCTATTTACGATTTTTATAGTCATTTATGCTTTATGACGCTATCTATTATGTTTCTTTTTGAGTTATCACAAAAAATTTTACCCATAACGTGAATTTTAGTTCAGATCTAGTACTATATAACTTGGCAACCATTTCAAGGCTCATTTCACGAGATGAGGCGACCGCTTGTGATGTCGGCTGGTCAAATAAACTTATTTCAGAATTTTAAAAAGTTTTACGTTTTTCATTTTATCCAATATATTCCACAAGAATTCTAAGCTACAAATATAATTGAGACAACCACTGCTGTCTACATGCGGTTTCTATGATGCTGATAAATAAGGTTAACATATATTTAGGCTACCTGTGCACGTCTTGAATATTCATACATACATACATCATGCCTGCCTGTGTCCCATCACTGTAGGCAGACACTATGGATCTCCTCTTGCTACAATTTTGGTATCGCTTCCTTCACTCGCATAAATCCTTTCATACACGCTCTTTTATTCTTGGCAGTTCTGACCTGGCCCTTCTTTAATACCTATTTTACCTGGTTAAGGTATTCCACTACCAGTACTTCCATTTATTTCCGCTCTATATATTTATGCAGTCATTCTACTTTCATCGATCCTTTCTACATGTTCAAACCATCTCAACTTTCCCCCTTCAATTGCTCTTACAACATTATCTTTGACACCACACCCATCTCTTATTATATTTTTCGAATATTGTGTCGATTTAAATTGTGTTTATTCGAAATAAATAAAATTATCGAGATTGTCTCTTTGTGATCTGGTGACCCTAATCAGCAAGGTAGTATTCTATCACAGCCGGCAGTTCCAAGTTCATTCGGCGAGAGAGATCGGTGGGCGATGGTTCACGGTGAGCGATTGGCACATTGTGATCATACCTAAATAATTTTACTTATACCTGATATGATCATGAAAATATGAACGTGATTAACTTCTGCTTAAATTGTTCACCTTTGATAGTGAAAAGCAGTTGACAACAAACAATTGTCTATATAGCTCATATTTTAAAATGCTTCTGGAATCTGAAAATATTTCGTAAACAACATTTATCTATATTTTAAGTGCGTTAGTTAAGTTATTTTAAAATTCACAATAACGTATCACAAGACTTATGTTTCTTTTGAATCATATTTTTTTCCTTATATTTATACGATAATAGTGTAATAGTGTAATGGATAGAAATCCTGTTGAACATTTAATGATTTCGCGCATCCGAACAGCGGATTCAGGATTATTATATTAGAGTGGGGGGGGGGGGGAGTCCATGCCGCTATACCTTGGAATTTTCTGTGCATATTACTTTTGATATGATGACAATGAAGGTCTTTATTAGATTATAATGGGAAAGCTATAATAACGAGATATTCTATACAGTTAGTCGTGTGGTACCGGGAGGATGGAATATTACTTCTCTATACGAGGTATCGCATAGGTAGCTGAGGCAATCGACAGTAATCGTAAAAAAACTGTTTTGTGTTTTTACGTTACTGAGAATTAAAATAAATTCTCAGTAACGTAAAAACGGAAAATAAAGATAGATTTTATTTTACGTTGATAATATACTTCCGTATCAAATTAAGGAAAATATACTCGTATTGATAAAAAAAATATGACTAGCTGTAGTCCGCGACGTTACTCAGGTGATAATATCGAAAATGTTGCAGCGAAATCATATGAGTGTGTCCTCGAGATATGCAATAAATTAAAATAATTCCTTGAGAGTTTGTGATAAACAGAACTTTCATGGTTTGACATATTTGTGAATATCGCCTTTGTAGTGTTGCATTATATTAATAACAGATATCAAATATAATTATAACATTACACAATCATACAATCAAAGATAACTTTGTTAGAATCTAATTGGGTATAATTTTTGAACATCAAACGTTTTTTTAATATTGGTTCACACTAACATCCATTAACCCGATAATTATGTGTTCCTGTTTACTTTCGGTGGTGTATAAAAAATTTGTTGCATTCTTATATATATTCAATTTAATAACATTGAGAAAATTTGTTTATCATATCAAAAGCTGCGCGGCCAACGAAGGCTGCTGCAGGCAAGTTGCCAGCCCGTGTAATCACAAAGGATCGCTGCTAATTCAATGCCCTTTGTCTCGAGGAGCTTGTAAAGAAATGGCGGAAAAGTTAAGCCGGCTGAGCTTGGCCTTTTCATAGCCTGTTTATTGTATTGTCAACCAAATACATTTTCATATAATGTAACATATATAGGTACTTACCTTTAAAGGTTAAATAATAAAAATATATTTATTTGTTATTTTTATAATTGCTAATTTTTGCTTAAAAATTTGCTATTTTTTAAATTATGGTAGTAATTTTTATATTTTCGTTCTAATGGCGTTTTGTCTCTACGTCTTAGCAGATAACATATTCATAGAAACGTATCATACTAATACTATTTCCCACATTATATTACACTCTACGTATTAAACATTGAGTTAAAAATTGATTGCAAATCTTTAAGCCTTTAAGACCTAAACTATGTTTGGCTGTTACAATATAAAAGTTACAGAAGTATTTAATAATATCTTAATTCATCTTAAATATGAAAAGCAGAACACATTGAAGCGAAACCCCTTATTGTTAGACACTCATTAGAGAGTGTATTATCGTACAGCATAATTGCTGGCACACAAAGGACTCACTTCCAAGTGAAGTACACAGGATTCATCCCATAGTTTCATTTAATAAAGTCCTTATTGCCTCTTTAATTTCAATCCGACCGTATTTGCCCCGCGATAGAGCACAAATTACGATAAGCCCGTCCGTTATTATGATTTTTCAGAGCGTATTGATTTTGTCGGACCTGGGATTGGTTGCTGTGCGAAATATAAATAGGTATTCTCCGAACATCCCTAGTCAAATATTAACTCAATATAGAGGCATGCATGCCCGGGCCGGAGCTCCGGATGTAACCATTGGCAACGGTGCGGGCCTGACGTTTGCATCCAGCGCCCGGGGCCGTGCAAGCGATTCCGGTCTTAATTATCAATTGTGAAGGTTTGGAATGCTTTGATGGTTTTATGGGGGGTATTTGAGGGTGAATTGCATCACCTCTGTGTGGCACCTGATTCCCGGCAGCCGTAGGGTGGCTGTTTGCCGGCCGCCATTGCTTTGTCGTTGGTAGGGCGAGTGCGGCCGACAGCGCTGACGGCTCGTAATTACTTTGAAAGTATACTCGATACGAAGCGAGCAGATTCAATATCAGACGCGTTAATTAATGTTACCTTTGTGATGGGCATTGACTGGAGCGGGCGACTGGATGTTTGGGAGAGGGTTTCCGAACAAAGGCCGGTCTACAATAAAAATGAGTTAGCTGACGAGGGCGGCCAAAAAGAAGGTCGACGGTCCGTGACTGATTCGTACTTTTTATTACATTGCGTTGCAATTTTTTTTATTGATCGTTACTATATTACAAAATCTCGCCTGAAAGCTTAAGAGGAAATGTATAATTATAAGAATAGAAATAATATTTAACTTAATAAAAAAATATTAGGTATTTCTCTTGTTTAAAAAGGACTTAAAATAATGTTCGTTTTTAGCTTGCGACGAAAAGCAATTAAATGTTATGACTTCATAAGTACACGGTCAAAGTACAAGTTTGCGGGTTTCAGCATTCGGCGCTTATGCCGCCCGAAGCCACCATTCCGGTCGCAGGGCATAATCTCCGGCTGTTAATCACAGATGTCTCCCGGTGGAGGAGCCTGCATATTTAAGGGCGCCTAAATCATATGATGGCTTACTGCTTGCCTCGGCGAACATCTAGCTTTAAAATATAGCTACTGTTTATAGCGTTATTAATCTTATATTATTGAATTTGAATCGACGAAATGTATAAACGCAAGTGACTATAGAACGACTGCACCCAAGCTTCTCTATAATTATAAGCTATAAGTCTAATAAGTCACAACGTCGGAACCGTGTATATAAAGATCAAAAATTATGTTTTAATAAATATATTACATACACAGAGATATTTATGCTTATTAAGTTTTCGATTCTAGAATAAAATCTCCTATCAATAATCATAAATGTCGAAAGTGATCGCAAGAACTAACTTATCAGAAAAACTAAAAGCGGTTTATAGTTTTTTTATGTTTTGTAAAACCATTATGGTAGATCACCGGTGACTGAATCATACGAGTGTTTTATGGCGCGTGATGGTTCTCGCTGTCCTTATCGAGGGGCGACAGGCCGTGGGCTAAAATGAAGGATAATTCGTCACTGTTCCTGTGAGTTATTGCTCGACCCCACTTATATATATAATAACTGGTTCTCGCAAGCTTAGCTTGCGTTGGTCTTACATAAATTATGGGCTTGTATACAACGACTTGTTATATCAACGCATAGGCAATACGCCTTTTAGTATACAAGTAAATTACATCACAAGCCCAATAGTTAAATATAATACAACACGTGGTGTTTTGTTTCAATTGTAAATCAATACGTTTTACTTTAAAAACGATTAATACGAATAATTGTACGCTATCGTAACTAATAACGAAACACTGTACTAATTTAGGACAAGATAAACATTGTTATTAAAGAATCCCTGTAAAAGACTGATCATTTTTCAATTTGAAATACGAATACCTTTTTACGTAGACCTTTACGAGACTAACCCGACTTTCCTATCAACATAATATTTATTTTATTAAAAGCAAATTCTCGACTCAACCAGTATAAACATAATTCTTTCTTTTCTTGAGTTTCCAAATAGAATTTTGATTAATTAATCAATGCGTTATAATTTTGTCATAAGGGTGGCCGGACCTGTATCAACTGAAAATAATAATAGGTAGATAAAATAGCGTAAAATGTTTTACTAGACAAGTGTTTATATATTTGCGGGTATGAACACAATTTCTGGTAAGGTTTATGCAAATTTAAAAAATAAACACTCACACAGTAGAAGTCAGTATGTGATATTAGAGTTTTATTCCGCAGCCGAGCGCGTAACTCATGGCGGCGCATGACAGATGTCGCTAGCGGCAGCGGTCGCAGATTTCTAGACACGGGATGTTTCATAGTCACGACAGATGAAACCACGCTCTGTGAAAAATAATTTTGCACCATATAGTCTTGCTTAGAAATTGCAAATCCTTATTTCCGTGTACTATTGTGAAAAATTCCTAAGCTTCACTAATCTGTCATTTTAATTGACATTATAAAAGGCAGTACTATATGTCATGTAATCGTTAGTAGTATATTTGCTTTACTGTCGAAATAGAATTGTTGTAATAGAATTGGAATCAAATACCTATACATATATTAGATGTTTGTCATCACAAAGTTTATGGGTCGTCCAGTGTAAGTAAAAAAAAATATTTTTAAGTATTATTTTACTCGAAAATCTTAAAAAACCGAGGCAGTTAAGGAAATATGCACCTATTTATTACAAGTCTTTATGAAAACCGGTGCAGCCACAGTTTAAAACTTGTTTGGCTAGGCGCCGAGGAAAACAATTGCTATTTTGCACAGTTTATAAAAATGGAGATAAATTGTAATAAAAGTTCTCGCGAGTATCGCTTAAAACGTTTCCAGATATTAAAAATGGGTATGAAAACATTGAGAATAAGCGTTTAAATAGATAAATGTGACTGTGACTGTATATTCTCAGACTTAGAGGACCATGTCATGAGAGGAGACTGAGGTACTGGAACCGATAAATGGCGGTCTATCGACCCGAAACAGCGTAGCTTAAATGTAACAAGACGAAGATAGATTGTAGCATGCCGTCGCCAAGCTACACTATGCGATTTCCGCCACGCCTGCCTACGGCAATAGGGTTGTTTCCTAGTATTCACTCAATTAAAAGTAGATAAATACACCGAAAGTTCACAAAACTAGAAACACGATAAGCTATATTTTATTATTTATAACTAACCACATAATTTTTTAATAATTTATGAAATTTAAGTTTATCGCCTATTACGTCACGCCATTTAAAACGGCGAGTGGCGCCGATTAGAGACTGATGACGTCACTTTACATTTGATAGTGACAAGTATTTGACATTGACAGGTACCTAACCTGAAACCTGAGGATACATGAGTTGTTTTGTTTACTTCGTATATAATATATAAGTTTGTTAATTTTGTATTTGAGCGATAGACAGTTAATAAAGAATTATGGAGAATTTATGAAAGCTGATAGTTTATTTTATTAAGTTTTTTGAAACATCAACAAGTGTTTTCCAACGCTGACACAAACATAACCTCAAACCTTTGCCTCAAACTCGTATTAACACAAACTTTACGTTTGACATTGACACTTCATTGCACCGTTTCATTTTACCGCATTCAAAGCTCTGAACATTTAAGATATTTTTTTTTTGCTCATTAAAAGAAACAAAATCGTGATACTCAAATGTTTAAATATATGTTTTTGTATCTTTATTATAAAAATACATCATTAAAATTTTAAAATCAATTGGTCAGTATATTGGTGTGCGTTAAAATGTAAAGGAACATAATGTATAGTGACGTCACAGTCACGTGATCGAGCGTTTTTTGGCCATTTTTAAGAAAAATAGAAAAAAATTAAATACATAAAAAGTAAAGAGATTTATGACGAAAAATGATAGGGAGGGTGATCCTTAAATTATTTAGAAGCTATTTAAATAGTTTTGCGAAAATTGGAAACAAGCCTATTATGGGTAAAATTCGCCTGGTCTTGGAGGTCTATATAAACTGTGGTGTAAACTATCGGATCTCTCAAGTTGAATCAAACTGTACACATGAAGTAAAAATTGATAACAGTTAACAGTCCAGTAGTTTAGAAATGTATCCTGGTCAAACAACGATTTTTTTATACATAAAAGTAACTTAATATTTTAATATTAAAATGTCTATGTGATTACTATAAAAAAAATATCAACATTTTGGTAAACCTGTATTATATTTAAATTCGGACTTATAAACCGAATTCTCACTCTTACTTATTTGTATGTTACTGTAAAAGCCCGGTTATGGTAAATCCTATAATTACAACAACAACCAAGGATTTACAAATTCATGTTTGTAAATATAAGAAATACTAAAAAAAGGTATTTATCTCGGGCTTTGTTCTCAGAATTTTTTATTATAATAAATAAAAATAATAAATAATTTAGACTTTTGCCACGACTCCTGCGCTGCGGGGCTCCGAATCACGTTCTTTAAGTAGAGCATATAAAAGTACGTGGGGTCGGTTATGCGGCGATTCCTTTTCCTCTTGCTTATTTCTTTTAGTAATTCTAACATTTACCAATATATATTGATAAATCCTTTACTGTCCTGGTAAATTCTAGGATTTACCATAATTCTGGATATTACAGTAACATATATTGCGTTTATTTATACAAATGTATGTTTATCTATTTTGTATTATTTTTATTTTACATTTTACATTAAGTTAAATAAATATATATGTATATATATATATATACAAAAAATCTGACTGAAATATTTACGCAGGGACTAAATTATAAGGGATAGAGACTTGACGACGCTCTACCACAAAACGGTTCACGGTAACCACACAACAGTACGAAAAAGAAGTTCAAATAAAAGTTGCAGAGAATTTTACACTCTAAAACTCTTATAATAAGTGCAATACTCATTTAAGTAAATCCGAAATTTTCATGATCTTCAATATCTTAAGACGCGGACACAATAGCACTTGTGACTTTAAAGACAACATTTAGAACGACATAACAAAGGTTTATACCAATTTATAGTTTATTATCTTTCAGTTCGAAGTTAAGCTCTTTTTTACCTAATGTAACTGGGCTATAGTTACTGTATATGGAGTAGCTTACTGCTTTTATTGTAGCGAGAGATTTGTACACTATAATTTAGTTCATAGAAAGGGCGCTTGCGTAAATATCTTATTATCACTAATTTCTGCCTCAAAGCAGTGGTGCCTGTTTGTGTGAGTGCGTAAGGCAGCAAGGCAATTACTTTGTATTGTGGCATAATATTCTGATGCGCTGGATGTCGCGGACGTTTTTAATTTTACGTTATAAATTCTTATATGGTTTCTTTATTAACGTAATGTATAATGAAATTACAAAAACATTACATTATACATTGGTTGGTTCGTAGGATTAGGTCAAATGGTATTTATAGAGATCAAAGACGCGATAAAATGCATGTATTGCCTGGACAACGTATATTTTGTGATATATTCATCCGTACAACGTCCACTGATAGACTTAGGCCTTCCCAAGACATGGGTATGTGCACAATTTCTGCACTGCTACGCTCAGCGATTGCAAATGCGGAGCGTCGCTTTGTGACATTAATGCTGCTGCCTTTCATCGTCCTGTTAAGTCCTGTCCTTCGTTTGAGTTATGCTGTATCGGGCGGATATACCGCCACCAGGAACAGGGGAAGGTACAATTTTACTCTGTCGGTACTCCAATACAATCAAATTTCTATCTGTGTTCGCGAGAACTTTTACAGAATTAATTGTCTATGTCATTCTTATGCTAAAATATTTGGAAGCTGAAAGACCTGGGGCTGTATAGCCGTCAAGGCTTTTACGACATTTACTTCACCTAAGCTGTCTACAGCAACCCTCGGCGTAGATAAAACAAGTTAAAAATAATCTTTTAAAAAAGTTTCAAGAAAAATGTAGAAACTACATACTTCGAATATTGCACTTTCAATACATAGTTTGAATAACGTCTCTATAGAACCGTGTAACATTATTGGAGGTATGAACTCGACAAAGTTGCTGTGACGCACTTGCCTTTGAGAGCTTCGCATACCCGATATGAGATTCCTCGAGCTACTCGCATATTGAAGCTTAGTAAAAGCTACACGGGATAGCCCTAGAGCTGACAGACAGTTTCGAGCAGGTATATCTCAATACAAAAGCAGACTTGACTTAAACGTAATGGTCATCAAGGGATGCATTAAACAATAATTATAACGGCAACAAAACGCAGTTTATTTGACTTTTTAAACTTTTTGTTTGACGTTTTCAGGTTTGACAAGATTGACAATATGTTTGCCAATATTTAAAACGGTTTCCAAATTGTAACTAAATAGTTAAATAAATATGATAAGCGAACACGTGAATGGTAGAATATATAATTATACTGGCGGCCATTTATTTGAAAAACAGGACACTTGCTTTGTTTGTCTAATATGTCATTTCTAAGATAATAATTTGAAAATTTAATTTGATTTGAATTTTTTTTCAAAGCATATGAAACTTCAGTTGTCTACTATTTTATATTAAAAAAAACTGAGATATCGACAGAGTATAATAGGTGTTGTATCTATAGAGGTTTTGACTAAGATCCTTGTTTTTTATTCAAATCCGAACTATTAAGCTGTGCTACTAATATTTCTGCAAAATTGTCTGCTCACTCTGCACATAAATTCATGTTGCAGATTGAAGATCACTTTATTGCTGATTTGCTGATTGCCAGTATGTGTGACAAGGAATTCCAATATATAGTTTTACAATAGCTACATTTTCATGATATAATAAAATCGTGTGGGGGTTTTTTTGTGACTGTACGATATTTAATTTATCATTACATCCAGCTATCACCATTCTTGATTTGAATCTCATATACTGTGAGTTATTACACTGCATATGTGCTTTTGAAAAAATATAGTAGTATATCTATAGATTGGCTTAGGATATAGGACGTGCACTCTCAGTTATAAGAATAGCATATTCAGATTTTATGACCTTTTTTGATCATATGAGCAATAGAAAGTCCACTGCACAAAGGCCTCCTTAAGAAAGGGGGAATTTTGCCCATAATTGCCGCGCTGGGTAGGCATGGCGGCAATCGCAAAGCATAAGTTCTCTGTAGTATTTAAGTTGTGTTGTTTCGGATGGCTATATCGCCATTTGTCGGTTCCGGTACTTTAGTCGCCTCTTACGACACCTGGTATAGAGGGTATAGGTACAACACCGATAGCTTAGGGCTTCTTCTTTTTTGATAATATTAAACAATGACTTCATGGTGACACTAGATCTCGTAGGAATAGTACTTCTTACATCTACCCTACGTTCTTAACTCATTGTATCGTTTCACTTTGTCTAAATGATAGACATGGTAACATTGAATAAAAATTGGCATTTTATGTAATGTACAGTGAAGAAACATTAAGAAGAGAATCGAATACATTGATCCACTACAACTTTTGAAACACTACGCTTAAGAGGACCTATAACTTAATATCCTCCTAAAAGCGCTTGTGTTATTTTGGAATAAATTTTAATCAAATTACTTTCATTTGTTTTAACAATCGAAACAAACAGCGTATTCTCACAAATTGTCTTATTTAAAGTACATGTGGAAGTTTGTGCTTTTGTATTGGGTCATGTACCTATAGTCATGTAGGAATATGTAGTAATACTGAAATATATGCTTACTGATCAGTCCTGCCTAAAAGTCGTGATATTTCCCTGGGTGATATGTAGCGGCTTGTCGTTCCTGAACTTTATACAAACGGAACGTTTCAAGCTCCACTTTAATTGGGTAGTTAAAATATAAAGCGTCGACAAAGTCGCGGCGGTGCAACTTTACGTTTTGCCGGAGATAAATAAAACGTACTCGCGTCTAATTGTACAAAGTTGCGACGTCGGGAATATTCTACGCTTTGCATGTTCGAGGGAGACTGTTTGTTCGCCCTACAACGTTTCAGACATGAGTGCTCAAATTATTTGCTTTGGCTGCAAGTCATCTCGGGAGAAGTACTTGGAACGGTATGGGTTTTTGTTATATTATACAGGCAAGTGTTCTGATTTTACTTGCCCTCCTTATAATTTATACATTTGTTATATAAATCACGTCGTAACAGATACTCTTTCAATAGTTGTTTACTCAAGTTGTCGAAACAAGAATTCCTTAAAAAATTAATCTAGAAAAAATTCTGCGTTAAAGAACAATTAATTGAAATAGGAGTCGGGTGTTTTATTCCATCAATTGTTGATATTATTTTTAATAAATATCAAGAAGATTCTCTTCAATAGATTTTTTGTAGAAACTGGCACCATATTTAAATAAACAACAAATTTTAAAGAAGTTCAAAATGAAATGTTGCTTGGAAATCACTTGGAACTTACTTATGTATGATGAAATAAATGATATGAATCAAACTATTATATTTATATATTATATTGATATTTTGTAATCATCCAATTTCATTGAAACGATATTAATTTAAACAATTTAACAACAACTTGATGAAACAAGAATCGGCGGTCCCATCAACTGTGAATGCTCATGAAAGTTTCAATGCAAGTGCATTAAAATGTTCAAGTGTATGAAATTCTAACATGCTCAGGCTCTGTCACCCTTGCGTCAAGCCTCGGAACTGGAGGACAAACTTATACCGCGATCGGGTAACCAAATTACGAGTTCCAAGCATAGGATTACGTCATTTTACATGATACATTGTTCATAGCGAGCGCTAGATGGGAATATGAGGAGCGCCGTGGAGTAAAATTAAAATTGCGAGCTATTACTCGCAGTTTTGTTCGTATGGAAGTTATTTGTGTGTATGTTGGAACTGGCGGCCTGGTGCAAATGTGATCGATGTCGTTATATCTTTTTGACGTTATTTTTTTTTGGATTGTAAGTAGCATATATGTTGCTTTAGATTAAATTATATAGTGTAATAAATTTTTTATAGTTATATGTTAAACTGTTAAATGTTTTGCACTAATTACAAATTAATTATTATTCTTACCCAACTTAACCCTGGGTCATGTATTACTTAGTTCATTGGTGAAAGGATTAAAAAACCTTTAGCTATTTTATGCTTTACTCGCTTATAGACAGACTTGACGAGCAGGCGATTCTGCATTTTAAATACTTAATATTACATAGTGGAATCCGATACACGCTGTTCTAAAGAGTTGTTGTTCAGTTGTTTTAATCATATTTTAATTGACTTAACATCCATACATTGACCTGACTCCGTGATAAGTTAAAACCATCAGAGAAACCTCTACGGCTATCAGACCACAAAAACATCACCAATATAATACTTTAAGGCACATTTTAACACTTAGGCATGGAACTAGTACAAATGTTAACCATTTAAACGTAGGCTGGGCAGAGAACCCTAGAAGACTATTTGCGCACAAGAAAGAAACACTACTAAATGAGTCATACTGAATTGTATTGCATAAAAACATTCTACATTGAAAAATAAATATAAAAATAGGCGTTAGCTTCCAAAATATATGGACATTAATTTCACACACATCCGTAACCGCTAATGGTGAAATTTTGACGTTTTAATTGTAAATGCGGAATATACTAAGAAAGTACTTTAAAAAATCTACAGAGTTGAAATAGGGGCTGCAAGTTTCTATGTAAAATCTTTGAAGTCTAGCACCGGTTCTGATAAAACTTGAGATTCATGGTTTTAAATATATTACCTTAAAGTTTATTGAAATTAATCCCCTGTGTAAAAATCACGATTGAAACTTTCAATAGAAAATATTTAAACATATGCTCCAATTTCTACGCATTTAATTACATATTCCTCCAGAGCCCTAATAGAAATAACAGATTTTTTTCAAAGAACCGGAAATCTCTGTTTTTTTTAAAAAACCTACAAGGGTAGTGAAATAGGAATTCATAGTCGTATTAAAAAAATAATCCAATTAATATGAAATTTATTACCCGGGCTTATTGAAAAAGATTAAAACTGTTTGTCCTGTCTATGAAACGGCTGCACCGATTTTAACGGGACTTTCAGAGGCAGATTGCTAATATATAAGAAGTTCCTTAGGCTATTTTAATGATATATTCTCACAAGAACGAGAATAAGAGGATGATGAAATTTTAATGATATATTCTCACAAATACGCGGGTGAACCCGCGGGGCGCTGCTTGTGTAATATATAGAAGTTGAATTTGTAGGAATTGAGAAAGTTTGCATTGTTTACATTCATGCACGAGCAAGATGTTACAAAGTAACGTCGTTCGCTGAGTTTACTTGTAACGCAATAAAACCTGCGGGGACGTGGAAGGGTGGAATTGCGAGGCACTTCGTTGCGCTACGACGTTACGAGGAACTACATCAAAGACGCTACGGACGCTGTAGCAATAATGTGATTACGTAGACGTCTTCAAAAGTGATATTTCAAATATTCAAGGAGTTTACAAAGGACTTATCGAGTTGTTTGAATTAGTTTTAAATATGTCTTTGCTCATGTTTTCCGAAAAAGCTAATTAATTTTACTGACTTTCGGTACCAGACTGATATTTTTTATATTCATCTTCTTTTGTTTTTGGGCAAAGGTAAAAAGCATTTGAATAAGGCTGGTTAAATAACCTGATTCATTCAGTTTTTATAATTATTAGTGAGGTTGCAATAAGATTAGTGGTAGAGGCCTTGTATAAGTGCAG
Organism: Heortia vitessoides; assembly: GCA_020976665.1. Classification (NCBI taxonomy): domain Eukaryota; kingdom Metazoa; phylum Arthropoda; class Insecta; order Lepidoptera; family Crambidae; genus Heortia; species Heortia vitessoides. The sequence continues at coordinate 5,130,572 of JACJUM010003174.1, forward strand.
TATTTAATTGCTAGTGAATTAAACATAGTTTACTGTGTTGCAATAATTCAAATACATAACAAAGTGGGTAAGTTTATGAATCTGCACATTCAATTCAAAGGATTTAAGGAAGATTTCTTTATTCTGTATATTTTTACCATCAGTTACAAGTGATTACACCAGTGTGTATATTTAGAAGTTATAGATAGCCAAATCGTTAGTCGTTAGTCGTAATTAGTTAATCGTTAGTATCTTTATGAATTATAACATGTGTTATTGTGATGTATGAGGTATATTACCGGTATTTACTAGATTTGGGCTTAAAAAGACCTTTTTGATTTTGTAGAAGTATCAGTCAATTTCTTATTATAGCTATCAAAATGTATTTAGGTATACCACTGACAAAATAGTATACTGGTGTAATTTACCACGGCGCTCAATAAATGGCGGTATAGTACAATATGTGCCGCAAGTAAGGTTTTCATCTCATCATTTAGAACATTTTTGTGTTAACAATAGTTGCAATAATTAAAAGGTGTGTTTTATTGAGAGTTATTTTAATATATTATCAGGTTTTGTAGTAGTGTAGGTATACGTACAAAAATTATGACGTGTATAACTATAGTACACACGCAGTTTATTGTGATTCCAGGGCAGAATATTTGCATTATTAGAATTGGATGAAGCTATTGATATGTACGTTGACCGTGTAGTCGATAGCTCTTCTCTTTATATCTCATCGCGTGAATACATTCACGATATCCTTTTGAAGATGTTCCCCAGGGTCCATTATAACCACGTGCCAAATGACATCACACTACACGTACACCAATTAAACTCTGAAAGTGTAACAGAAAACCAAAGTGAATTTATCAGCATTTTTATAATTAGAAATAAATCTTCGTCGACGATCCAACGACGACGACTTCCGGTAGAACGACTGCACCCAGATTAGTAATAATTATATACTGTGTTCTGTGTGTAATGATTACCGGAACGTTTGTGTAGGAGAAATGTCTTACCTAATCTTGTATTATAGGTTAGAAACCTAACAACAGGATTAAAGCTCCCACAGTAATTGCATCATCGGGAAAGATGTTCCGGGACGTCAACGATGCGGTTTATAATATTAATACGAATAACATACTACTACAATCAAAATAGCCAACGTAGTATGGACAAAACTATAGTTTCTTACGGTGATAATTTTGATTAATTCTACTAACAAAGTTGCCTAGTTTCCGAGTGTCTAGTGCCCGGGTATCCGGGTATACGAGTGTCCGGACGTCGCCGGAACACCGCCGGCTGCAACTCGCTCGATGATGTAATTGAATTTAAACTTAGACAGACTGGAGTAATGGCTCATAAAGACTAATTAGAGTAAATTAATATATGCGATAATTAAAAATTGACTTTCGTCAAATTGTAATTTTGTCTATCTTTAGCATAAAAAGTAATCTAAGAGTTCAATTTTAGGCCATGTTACAGTGAGCCATATTTGTCCTTATTTTTTTATAAGCAATATAATAGCGTGGAATATTTATATTAGTGCTTTTATAAATATGACAGACTGGTTTTCGCATGTAAGTTTGTGCATTTTTAGATTTATTAATAGAAAATGTAAAATTTTAAAATCTACATAAATATATCTCAGAAAATTTTATTTTAAATTCAAACAATATTAATCGTCGCGATTTTAACAACATACAAAACATTTTATTCCTTGGAAAACGAATTGAAAAGAAGAGCCAGAGTGCATTAAAATAGTTCAGCCTGAAAAGCCTGAAATTTTAATATGCGTGGCTCAAAAACAAATAGATGGAGGCAGAAATCCATGTAAATATAGACCTGGGGTGGGTTGTCTGCGGTACTACGGTGCTACGGGCGACGCTACGAGCTACGGGCTTGTGACTAAATTAAAAACTTGAGCGTTACTGGCTTCACTAATGGAGTCCTCGTTTGAAAGGAGCTTAAAACTACCAGAGCTCCGATATTTACTTTGGAAATATGAAAGCAAAGAAGTTTGAAAGAGGATGCACGAGAATATGATTAAAAATTTAATTTCCTCCGTAGCATTTTTTCTTTAGCCTGTGTAAAAATACTATTTATATTTTATCTTCATTTCGTTCTGTATGTAAACGGCTTAGTCATTTAAAAAGTATGAAATCTATGCATTGAAAAATACCGAATTAAATATACAACTTAAGATTCACTAGAAAAAAGCATGCATTGAAAAATGCAGAATTTTCTAAAGACTAAGGATTCTCTCTGCATGGAAAAGATGCAGTTTTGAGGCACTTCTGAAGTCAAGACTAGAAGACAAGTTAATTAACTTAAACTATTATTAAAGATTATTCTATATAATAAGGACAATTAACGTTTCTTAACCGAAACGTCGAACATAAAATGTAAAAATTAAAATGAACCGCATTTTAAAGCCTTTAACAACTTATATTTTGTATAGTTTGTACGTATGTTCGTACGTGTAAATATTATATAAATTCACACGACATTTTATACATTAAGCTGAATTCGAGATTGTTACACTTTGTTTTTACACTTGTGTTAAACTTTAATATTTATACATAATTAATATATATTTAGTATATATTGACTGGAGTATAATTATATTTTTTTTTACGTCGGAAAAGAGAACGCCAACTAGAGTCTATATCCTAAGATAGACGGGGTGGTGCCACATATTACAAATTACCACGCCTGTCAACACACATTGAAATTAATTTAACATTTGTGTTATATGGCACCAGACAACAAAGGCCTTTTTTGTTGTTCGGTGTACAGGCTGCGTGTAATTATTGGTGAAATCGTAACTACAGCCTACACTACTATAAAAGCTATTTTTGTCATAATTATCGCATTTTGTCATCGTCATCATACAAAATGCAAAAATGGGTACATATGTCTATCTACTTATGTATACAGAATATTAATATTCCTGTTAAAAAAAATTAGATAAATTTAATATGATATGGAATGATATATATGAATATATACATATAGCCGCGGGGTACCGGCGGAGTACCTCCTTTTGTACCAAGTGACGTAAGAGGCGACTAAGGTATCGGAACCTGCAAATGGCGGTATATCCGTCCGGAACAGCACAGTTTAAATACTACAGGGTGGGGATGGGTAGCAGCATCCTCGATGCAAAGTTGTGCTCTGCAATTGCCGCCACGCCTATCCAGCGCGGCAATTATGGGCAAAATTCCCACTTTCTAGGGGAGGCCTTTGTACAGTGGACATTTTATTGCTGATATGATGATGATATATATATGTGTATTGAATCGCCTTAAATCTTTTACTATTTTGCCAAGATGTTTGACGGGTAAATAATGCCACTAGGCGTTAAGTGCGCCATGTATATTGTATTTATGATCTGTTTGATTATAATAAGTTAAATAAATAAATAAAAATATGAGTAAGATTGAAATTAAGTATAATAACAGTTGTATCTACTAATATTATACACAACGAGTGTATCTGTTTGTTTATTTCTTACGATTTCACTATTTAATTATCGATGAGTCGACTTTGATAATATTTGGCTCGTGGATTCTTTTTTAATTAAGCCAGGTCGATAAACTGGCATACAGCCCGCGTGATAGTCACTGCAGCCTATGAAGCTCGTAATTTTACAAAGATATCACTGACGCGTTGCCAACCTTGTAGCTAGAAGATATTATCTAAATTACCCAGTAAATTTACTGTCTCTCTCACCCTTCAGACCGGAATATACTCGTAGCAATGCGAACACTAATATTTGGCGGTAGTAATAGGTAAGAGGTAGTAACCAATGCAGATCACCTTTTCTAGGGTGGCTTAATTCTAAGGAAAGCGATAAGCTTTTTTACTTCCCGTAAAGTTTCCATTGAATGTGATTAAGGTGAGATACAAATGGGAAAACTGATTTCTAATTTCTGTTTAATTGTTAGGATGTCAAATAACGGATGATTATAGATAAGTTTGTATTAATTTAAGAGTTATAAATGCTGTGATTGTAAACGTACACACCATCAAATCGAATCCAAGATCCTTGGCCACACTACCGAAGGTCTTAATTACTTGGTGGGCCAAGAATATATTATCATGTCAAAAAAGAGGTAAATAAATATTTTTATTTGTTATCTATATATATAAAACTAGATTCCTATTTACCTTGGTCATCACACACATTACACCAGAAAAATTGAGAAAACGTAACATTATGTCTTATAAGCTTTTCTAGAGTACAAATAACATGGCGTTTGACATAACTGTCAATCTTTTGACATTTGGTGTTTGATTGAATGCGCGCTGCATGTATAAAAAAGGTTATAAAAACTTTATAACAAATGCACCAATTTTAAATCTTAATCGATATTATGTAATGTTTCCAATGTATAGTTAAGACAGGATAACATCTGAGTCAGCTGTTATTAAATAAAAAGGTATCCGGTACAGTGTGTCGTCACTGTATATTTGCAAAATTTAATAAATCACGATCGCATCGCGAGGTAGCGACAGACAGTGTCGATTTACACAAGCTAAATGATAACATAAATAATGTGTTGCAACATGATGTTACTTTATCCCGGTCGGTTTAACGTCAAAGTGTCTGGTCCGCGATACGATATGCCTTATAATAAGAGAAAGAGAGGGTAGGCACTCGCCCTCCCTTGCAACTTTATTACATTTTTTCTCGGCTACACGCTACTTGCGTTGTATTAAAGGGTTGATAACATTGCTATTAACGTTTTATATTTGAATATTTGAGTATTGGCTGTTTGAAGTGTGTTTGATCTATTGTTATTATTTGAATTTTTAATAAAAATATTAGCTGTCTGCTGTCCCTGTATGCTTAGATTTATAAATTTACGTAACGGATTTAAATGTGTTTATTTTTTTTTATTTTTTTATAGTTGGATTTAGAAGGAATGTTTATTTATAATACATGCATAATATAGTAGACAAACATTGATGATTTTAGAGGTTTTTAATATCGTAAATAAACACATTTCTTCGCGATGAAAATAATGTACAGTATTGTCAAATTAAAAAGTCTACAAAAAAGTGCGCAATATATGTCTATTTCTAAGTGTTCGTTTCTCCTTCGTGTTCCTATATGAAATTTGGCACAACGGTTATAGTCTTGTTGTTCCAAACTGGTGGCGTTGCCACCCTTGCTGTGGGATAGTTTTTTTCACTTAGACATAGACAGTTGTTTACAAAGCTAGTATTTATTACCATAGGCTATATTGATTCTAAAAAACGACTATGTTCCAAAGGGAGTGATACTTGGTAAAGCCACCTGAGAGATATATACTCCCTTAAATATAGCTTGATAAGAATGACAAATGTCAATGTAGTAGCGTTGCACAAGATATTTACAATAGTATTATGGTATTTGATACTAATATTGTTTACACTACAATAATTTTCCATATAGAGCATATTGTATAAAATTAACCTCTGATTATGACCAAAATATTTAAACAATTTTGACAGCTGTCGTTCTAATTAGGCTATATTAAAAGAGTTTTAATAATATAATAAAGTAGTAGAAACTTATTGGCTGTATAATAAACAACTTCTTTAAAATGAAGGTTGATGATTATTGGTAACGTCGCTGTATAGCGAGAGTCTGTTGGCTCAGCTTTATTGCTTCTTTAGAATCAAATGAGCACGGAACATATTTCGTTTTGTTATTTTGAAACTAAACTACAGGTTTTTTGATACTGTACACTGTTTTCTGAGTCCAGTAAATTTCTATACTTTCATTATTCTATCCATTAATTCACTATATTTTTTTAAGTCGGCATCGGGATTGACATTTTAATATCTTTAAATCCGATTCCACATTTATTTTCACATACTTACATATATCGAAAACTGTGTAAAGCTTTGCTGGGCTCAATTTTCTTATTAATATTATGAAGAGAAAACAAGCAACCCAGAAGCCGTGCCCTGCGGCCGCCTCAGCGGATGAGCCCGGCTTATACATTTCTTAAACATGCTCTTAATTATGTTTGCTCGTGCCCTCTGGCAAAACCCACGTTTTTCCAATATGAATTTAAGTCACTCTCAATCCATCAGACGCCCGCAACTAATAGCGGAGTAATCTTCAGAATGATAGAATTGAATCGTCTTAGAGATTACATCAGTCTCACCTAGCTCGAACAAAAAGCTATCCCGGTGCGAGGGTAAACGGTGCTGCCATCTCTGGCGTTGCTAGGAAACGCTCGGATCAATACAGGCTCTGCCGGGCCGCCTAATTACCCGCCCCGCGTCCCCCTGCCGCCCCGGCCGGCTCCGTCTCTCGCATCCCCCGCGCCCCTCGCCCGCCACGTTTAAATATCGAATGATAGAATTCGCATTCAAATATTTTTTATTATTCGCCCTCTTTGTTTTGCGGGTTGGTTTTAACGATTTCTTTGTTTTCTTTAAGTTGAATTAGTTTTTTTTAAAAGGATTATTGTTAATTTATTTTTATAGTATGTATGTACGTCTGATAATGTTTGGGGTAGTCAAATTTGATTATGGATGTTCAATATGTACCTACACATGTCTGGTGTTCAGCGCAATTTTTTTTGATTCATTAGTTTTTTTATTAGATGACTAATATTATTATTTGAAAGTAAGACTTTAAGCAATTGGGATGCTAGGTAAAATTTAGCAAAAAGCCAAAGACAAAAACATTTTTTTAGGCAAATCAAGTTGTACATGTAATCGTCGTTATAGTTATAGGTAGTAAACATATTTTATAATTATCCATTTGAAGAAGTTTTCATGTAATTTTATTGTATAAGTACATAACAAAAGAAGAGACTTTAAATAGTGTTGGACTTACTTTATTTGTAGAGCAATAGGATTTGCTATTGTAACAGATCCTTTGGTTCAAATTGTATATAATATCCCAGAGCAGGTGTTCATCTCCCGCTGACGTATGTGTCCTTAACACTCCTATACATCTGAGTATTACGCAATCTCTCTGCGCTGGTATCCAATATTCTTTAATCTTAAATATTACTTTATCTTAGAGAGGTATGCCTAAATCGTAGCAGGTGGAGATCCATCAGCATTCTCTGCCTACCCATCAGCAGTCTCTGATGGGACAAAGGCGTGGTGCATGTATGTTTGCATGTGTGTCCGTAATCTTAAAAAGTTATATTATGAAATAAAACTACTTATTTTCGGTTGCATATTTATATATAATAGTTGTTTGTTAGTCATGGACATTGGTGCCTATTTAATTCAACTGTTTGTTTGTAATCTAAAATTACAGATTGATCTGGTTTTTTATATGTAGAAAACGTTATGAAATGGATTGAATGCTAAAATAAATTATTTTTTGTATTGTTATATAAAAATGTTGAAACTAAAAATAGGTTCACATACACATACACAAACAGCAGAACAGATATAATACAGAGGTTTAAAAAAAAAACGACTGTTGACGACGATTGCTTAAGAGAAAAGACGTACCTCCTTTTTCTTTTTGTAGAACTTTAATTCCTTAATCCATTTTTTAATTTCAACAACGTTAGGAGCATTATCTAAATGCACGACCATTTCAGCGTTTTAAAATTAGATAAATTAAATATTGTGGTGTGTACTTTTTAGAGCATACATACATCACGCCTGTATATAATCGGGGTAGGCAGAGAATACGCTTGCACTTGCTACGATCGTAGCATAGTTCTCTCGCTTACTTTACTCGCATTAGTCCTCTCATACACGCTCAAAAATACTTTTAAAAAGTGAAATAAAATTAATAAAACTGCTTCAGTGCATTATATATACCTACATAGTTTTTATTACCAATATTAGTCTTATAGTAAGCACAAAATAACTTAAAATGCAATCTGTGATTGTGACGCGAGAGAAAAACATCCCTACTCAGCGTGTATTCCTAAATAAATGTAGAACTTTTTACTGCACTCTTTTTTCTCAGTATTTCCGAGTATCTTAAGCTTCTTATGTACCGACCTACTAAATCCAATGGGTAACAAAGCTCGAGATTTGTGGAAAGCTTTTTCTAACAAGAATTAAGAACGAGGAAGTAGGAAATTCGAAAGTTTGGTATAGTCCTACTACGAGTAAGTATCTACTTTTTAGATTGCGTTTTGTCACTTCAGCTAAACGAAAACAATTACAAACGATTGAAAATTAAAAAAGCAATATACTTGTAACAAAAGTGAACAAAAGCAGCTCAGAGCTATCTTTTTGCGACAACCTTTGAGGCCAGGACTGAGGACTTTAACTAGTAGATAACTGATGTTATAAGAAGTCTACTCAAGACTCAAGGTACTTTTATTATTAATTATCCTCGCAGATATTTAACTTATCTAATAATCCATATTAATTATATGTATCCTGTATTGCATTTTTTTGGTAATAATAATAAAATTATAAATTCATAAATTTAATACAATATCTAATTCGTTGACCAGACTCCGAGACAAATAGCTTGAAGTACTTGTGTTACAAATATCGGATAATAGAGGAATTCCATATATAATATTGAAATACATAAACACGAGTCACAGAATAAACATATATATTCATCACATAATTTTTTGCCTTGAGTGATGGATTGACCCTAAGAATTTGGGACTGCCTAATCTGCCATCGTGATTGTGATTCGTCTTTTTTCCATTCGAATTTCAATTTACGTACACGTTAACACTTTAGACATTATGCTTTATTTAATTCTTATGCTTAATTAAATATTTGGCAACACAACCAACACAATAATATGAGAATCAGATCCTCCTCGGACCAGATGGCTACCCGACATACCACGCGGAAGACCGCGCTGAGATTTCGCCCAACACCTAGAACGCCAGTTCCGCTCCAACCCCTGTGACGACGTAGAACACGTTGAGAAGGTAACCCGGTACATTCGAGAGTACCTCGCCGTACCCATAGCGGCAGATGAAGACCCTGTCGTCTTCACGCCCGGGCAGTTCAGCAGAACAATAAAGAGACTGGAATCTAAGAAACCACCTGGAATCGATAACATCACCAATAAAATGCTCCGATACTTTCTTCCAAGAAGCATCGCCGCCATGACACGCCTATTCAACGGCATAAACCGAACAGGCCACTTCCCACAAGCCTGGAAAACGGGAGGAGTCATCATGCTGCCCAAGCCCGTGAAGAACGTACTCAATCCCGAGAGTTACTGTCCCATCACAGTGCTATGGAATCCAAGGTGTATGAGAAGTTGCTGCTTCTACATCTGGAATCGCACATGACACCGAGGAAGGAGCAGTTCGGATTTCGGACAGAACGTTCCAACTCACTGCAACTGTCGAGAGTACTCCACCACATGACGATGATCTTCAACAAGAAGGAATTCACCGCCACAGTACTCCTCGACATGGAAAAGGCGTTTCATAAGGTGTGGCACCAGGGTCTGCTATATAAATTGACAACGTCACAGACACCCCGTCGGATCACACGAGTGGTAGCTTCCTTCCTCGATAAAGGGTATTTTCGAGTGAAAGTGAAAAACGTTCTATCAACAGAACGAGCCGCTAAGGCTGGTGTACCTCAGGGCAGCTGCATCTCGCCCGCATACACGGACGATATATTAGTAGGAGAAGGCACACATCTAGCAATATACGCAGACGACGCTGCCTACTATGCATCCTCGGTGAATAAAGAATAAAGAACACGCAGCTAAAAAACTACAGAATACCCACGACATGCTTGAGTGGCTAAATAGGTGGAGACCCAGGCTGCAATCATTGGCCGTTACCATCAACTCCCGAAACCACTGAAGCTAATGGAGCAAGAAGTCACATGGTCAAATACCTAAGGATCATAATAGACGGCCAGGTCGGTCGCGCATCAACTCCGCCCGGTATTCGCATCCAAACTCTCGCTCAGAACAAAGCTTTGAGTTTACAACACTTATGTTCGACCTCACCTAACATATGCAGTCCCGGCGTGGTATGCACTAACCAGCCGGACCAACAAAGGCTGCCTTCAATCTCAGCAGCCCGCGTTCTACGCACAATCGTCGAGGCTCCGCGTATGGTGCGAAACTCGATGATACACCGGGACCTGAAACAGGAATATTTAGAAGAGTTCATCCGCAGACTGTCGAGCGCGATGTACTCCCTGGTGCGCGATGTACTCCTCGCGTCCGGTGAGGTCGAGCAAGATCCGGGCACAAGCCCGAGACTGCTACCCCCTGAAGGGCATCGATGAAAACATCTATTGCCTGACGAGGACAACTCTGCTAAGACCTGGATGACCCTAGCCAAGAGCGGTGGGTCATCATGTACAAGGCAGCCCCTACAAAACCATCGCCAAGAACCCGCATAGCGCGATCATCAAACGCTTGATTATTATATGCTGGCAACGTAAACGAAGCCGCTAATGATTTCAACAATACAAATTGTATTGATAGATACAATATAATTTGTATTGCAATCAACTTAACAATAAAGAAACCTACGCAGAGAAAACAAGAAAAAACAAGAAAGTAGAAGAGGGTACAAGAAAATAATTTTATCTCCCGCAACCCGATGACCCGCCGATATTTATCGGCGGCGTATAAAAACCGCGAAAAAGGCGCCAAGCGCCGTAGTCGCCTCCGCGCAGCAATGGCTGCGCGTCGACAACTCTCCTCGAAATAAATAAATTGAGACGTTAAGAGAGTTATTTTGAATTTAAATTTTGTTAAAATATAACGGAGTTTGGTTACACTAAAAAGTATAAGTGTTTGAAGAGAAAATATCTACTAATACTTGGACCATAATTTAATTTGTTTTTTATTGAACTCATACATTTATAGTTTTTATTTATTTATCTTATACATTTTATATTCGACAATTGCAGCCGCACTTGTTTGTCTTTAAATAGAATTAAAGATGAACAAAAACGACTCTATTTGACCAATAAATTAAATACTGTTGGTATTTTAAATATATACATTTTATTTCTTGTATTAATAAACTTGCAATTAGAACAACCTAGGATTTGATACTGATCTGATGATAGGTGCTGATCATCTGGAAGCTGTTTTGCATAACTCGGTGTTTTAAAATTGACCAACATCACTTTTGATCATATTATTTCTGCACAACAAAGTCGTGTACTGTATAGTTTATCATCTTCAAGGCAATATATTTTTCTTAAATCTATGAATTTAGGATATACTTGCTCAGCTTCAATGTTGCATATACTTTTGCTTTATCTGTCATTTATTGCTATTATTGCTCAAGCTATTATTTATTAATTGCTAAAGATTATTCATCCATCCATGTAAAAAAAGAAAACAAACAAGTTTTCTTGGCTGAAAATATATCTCTATTCGAACACATGTGGTTTGCTCTCTCAATTTCCTTTTAACTCACATCTAACACGTAATTAAAAAAATAAAGCAAATTTTATTTTCAAATATTAGTTTTCCAATAGTTTCAAATTATTGGGAATCTTAGGGATTAACCTCTAATCTACTAACTGTGAAAGTGGCTAACTGGGATTGAGAAGACATTTTACTCCTATGATTATTAAATTTATTGACAGCCGCCAATATTCAATTTAATATTAGTATTATTACTAAACGTGATAAAACTATTCTATTTTTTCCACATGTACCATTTGTGATAAGAGGCGACTAAGAGCTACCGGAATAGACGTGGACAAATGGCGTCATATCATCCCGAAACGAGGAGATTACTAAGCACTACTTTTTGGCGGCCTAAATAGATGAAGTGGGATATTCCTATGATTCTCAAATTTTGTTTCAGCTGTTAATATTTAATTTATATTAGGTAGTATTGTACATGGTATAACCAAAGCCTAATATTTTGATATGTATATAAATATGTTGTATTTTGGTCAATACTTGATGGGCAAGTAGCGGAGCAGAAGAGTATTTCCCTGTGTACCAGGTGTCGTAAGAGAAAACTTAGGTACCGAATAGTTGTCAACAGAGTGCGCCACATCTTTCCGAAACTAGGCGTTTACTAAGCATTTCTTTTTGCCGGCCTAAATAGATGAGGTATTTTTAATAATGAGGTTGAAGAGGGTCTTTGTAAGAGGTAGTAATATGGTCAAGTAAAAATTTAAATTTTGTTATATTATAAAAAAGCATATATATTATAAATGATACAATTATATCGGTTTTATATATTTTTTACATTGTTGTTTAGATTTTTACATTGTTGTAAGACAAAGGTTAATCCCGCTAGGTATTTTAATAATTAGCAGCTGTTTTGAGTCCTAAGATCGTCGGGTGATGACAGTTTAGTCTGAAAAAAAACACAATGTCATCTTTGTCTTTGTTTATTTTAACCCTCCTCGGTAATGAAGGTTACTGAGTACATATAAACATACTGTTATTTGTAATTTAAATATGATTTTTGAAAGTAAGAAAAGAAGCTAAGTTAAGTACAATAGAATACTCAATGAAATATTTAGCTTTGTACGAGTATATTGTAGTACTTCTCGCTCATCAAGGTCATTGCTAATTTAAAAAGATAAAACCGTCATTATATTGAGAATAAAAATGCGAGTATTAAATCTGTACTTAACATCAGAATATTTTAATTTGAACGTACGTACTTTCCCAGACATGGGGCAGAGACGAGGGGGTGATTAAAAAGGGTGAATCTCGGCGTACCTTCCCCTATTCATTATTGAATATGAAACGTTATTGTGAAAAATCGCGTTTCTGTATGAATCAATTGAAATGTATGGAGAAACACTTAAATCGTCGTGTGTTCATTGAAATAGAACCCACTAATAACTACAATTAATAGATCGTTAAACTAAATCTATAAAAATTTATATTTTAAATATTACAAGCGATATAGGCGTACAGTCCGCATAATTGTAATCATCGACTCGCTTTGTGGAGGCTCTGTGTTGACTAAAGCATATCATTAGCGCGGCCCAACTTTGAATTCTAAAGATATTGAGTCAAAATACATAAATAATTTCATCGTCATCATCATATTAGCTATAGAAAGTCCTTTATTAGACATGGGCCTTCCCATGAAAGGGTGATCCATGCTCAAAACTACTACGCTTTACAGGCGTGTTGGCAATCGCAGAGCGTACCTTTACGACGGGGATGCTGCTGCCCATCCCCACCATGTTATATTTGAAATGCGCTGTGTCGGATAGGTAGCGCCTCTTAGGACATCTAAGGGAAGTTCTATTCTACTCAATGGCACAGAGGGTTAATATAAAAATATTGAAATAAAACGATATAATATGGCATTATTGTATCTTATTAATTTTGTTACTAACAGTCATTTTAACAGAAGGATATAGTCGCATCAAGAGAAATTGAATTTCCGGTATTTTTACCAATCATGCTTTCTTGATATGCACTTGATCAATATGCACTTGAGTTATACTAACTCTCTAAGTTATACTAACTCAAGTGCATATCAAATAGTTATGCCGCCATTTGTTAGTTCCAGAACCTGAGCCACCTTCTGACGGAAGGACTTTCTGCCTTACAGCTTGTTAGTACCAATAATATTCACTTCTCTACCAGTATTTCTTGCAGGTTCCTTTTTGGTGGCTTTTGTATTGAACCTGCAGTAAACGTGTGTTAAGATCTGTTTGGTGCTGGCAGACAAGTTTCAGGTAGACTTAATACCTATGTGTTAGAAGACTCTTATGATCTCGTAGGGCCACCAGGGCCATAGTGCTAAGGGTAGAACTTCCAATTTTGGTAATATTGTTTTTTTTGACGAAAGTGCTTGTGTTTGTGAAAGTTTAAATTTAATATTAATTAATTATTTATTTATTGCATATCGAAGCATTAAGTGCGACGGTTTGCTGGTCTGCCACGGTAATAAAAATTTTACGTATTTGTGCTTGGATACTGTCTCTCATTAAACCAGAGGGATGGGTCCCGGCTCATCTCTGCCCTAATGTGTTTGTTCTTAGCAGTTCGTTTGCTTACATCTTGTCGGTATGTTTGAACATTGCTGACTTCCACCGAGGTTTGAACAAATATTTAATTTGCTAAGTGCTGCAAAATCTCGCCAATTTTATCTCGCCAATGTTAAACGAACAAGACAATTTTGAACAAAAAAGTAATTTTTAATGTATAATTATGTAATAAATGATTTACTGGAAAAACTTACCTATTTCTAAGGAAACACTATAAAGTTAAAAGAATTGTTTTTATATCGTTGTTTATGGCTATAATTGGTTATGACACTTAATTTTTTACTTAATATTTTAAGTGTCTATGCTGTATGTCTATGCGGTATGTTATGCTTTCACGGCTTAAATAGTGATCCGATTTTGATACAATTTGGTATGTAATAATATATACCTTAAACCTTAGGTTCAACCATAGTCTGTGGTTGGTTCCGGGACAGTTCCCGCGGGAAACGATATACAGCGAAATTCACTAAGGCGGTAAGTATTTACTAAATTGATATTATTTGGGTACATATTATAACGCCTATTTCAATAGTACGTTTCCCCTCAGTCGCGTATTAATATTTTGTTATGGTCGCGGAAATTATGCGAGCGCAGAGTCGTTTTAACTGCAGGTCCTGTGTTCCCCCAGCCTCGTAGGCGGGTTGATTCGATTAAATGTCAATCACGCACCAACTGAAGGGTGGCTAATCCCGGTATCTACTTTTTGAATGCAAAACGGGTGAGCGGTTGGTTCTTAGTTACGCCCTTTTCATATTCATGTGCACTGCTTTAATGGCAGACTCATACTAATGTTACTGAAATTATGTTACTAAATGCGATCTGTGCTTAACCGATGGAAAGATTTGACTATTATCCGGAAATTTGTGTTATGAAATAATGTGGATGGTTAACATACGATCACGTGTGTAGCCTACTTTTGATAGCTGGGAAAATTTCCGCGGACTTAATTTAAAGTGAAAACAACATAGATGGAATAAATTATCATCATCATCGCAGCAGCAGTAAAACGTTAACTGCTGCTGAGGGAATTTTGACCATGATTGCAATTAGAAGAGAAACGAGAAAAAAAAAATTTCATTCGACCAGTACGACAAACTTGTACTTAGACGCTGATAATATCCCAAAGATATCAATAGCGCGTTGTCAACCTTGTGATTTGAAGATACTATGTCACATTACTTAGTAATTTCACTACTATTTTATTTTATATAAACGACGATGTACCGTGAGGTACTGGCAGAGTAGAATAGTACATCTTCCTGTACCAGTAAAAGGCGACTTAGGTACTAGAACCGAAATGGCGGCATATCCATCCGCAACAATGCAGCTCAAATGCACTGGGCGTGGATGGGCAGCAGTATCCCCGTCGCGAAAGCTGCGTTCTGCGATTGCCAACAAGCTTGCTCAGCGCGGCAATTATGGGCAAAGTTCCCCCTTTCTTGGGGAGACCTATGTCCAGCAGTGGATTTTCAATGGCTGGTATGATGAAAGGGCCAGAGTAACGTACCATTGTAGATGACCTCTTGTTCAGGTCTTCCTCGTTTGATCAACTTATAAGAATTAAAAATATTTATAATTATAAATTTGTAATGTAAATTTGTAATGACCCTTAAAAATAATAGCTGTACATTAACATTCACTTGCAGATATCTCCATTTTCATCTCAGTGAGTTGGCAGAAGTTACTAATGATTTGAAAACTAGACCCGGGTCTCGAGAGCGACCCGCCATCGACAGTGTTTGCCACATCAAAGGCTTTCTGGAATGTTTGCGAACCCATTTCGTTACCTTTGATACGATACGACCGCCCATTTCATTTGATTCGCAGTGGGGGTCCCTGTTAGATTTATTTCCTATCAATGTTTTGTTTTGATATTTTATCTTCTATATTATTTTATACATAATGGACTCGATAGACGAGTATCCAAGAGGTAGAAAAGAGATTGAGAATAAAAGTCTTTGTTGGTATATCTCCTTTATTAAGGCAAAAAACATTTGTCGCAATTCTAGAAACATCGCGATTTATTCGCAATTTTAAACGATAGATGGACACTTTCAGAAGGATTACAACAGACACCGTGTACTGGAACGCTTTTTTCTGAATATGAATCGGACCCCAATACGTTAATCTTGAAAGATAAAAAAAATACAGTATATGAGTTGTTGCATTTTTCATCTAGAAGAGATTGGGACTTATATTAACTAAAACAAATTATATGGCCACCTTATATCGATTATAGTGTAGACCGTTTTATCTATATTTCATTTGAACATGCTCATATAATATTACGAAAACATATCTACTGGATACAAAAAGCACGTAGAGGGGTGCTATGCAATAAGAAGCTAGATTAATTAAAGTCATATATATATGATGATACGATATGCAATTGACATGATTATTGCGTGTTCTATAGCAACGTTGGCGTCTTTTCTGAGATCAATCGCACAATGTATATCAAATTGAAAATTGTGTCGTTCACCGTGCGTGTTCGTAGTTAAGGCATTTCAGCTAGCAGTGGAGCTTCCTATTGGAGGAGAGACACCCTGAGAGGCATTGGATGCCTCCGCTTTGAACTGACATTAGTAAAATTGGTTTGCGTTTGTTAATAATAGTAAACATATCGCTGTATGTTGTGGTAAACATCTGATCATTTGAACTAAAAACTAGGTTCCTCTATTTTAAATAAAATATAGAAAGAATGACTAAATCACATTATTTTTTAAAATCTTTTGGTCTGTTTGTATTTATTTCCACACTTGTTGGGAGTAGCTTTAACGTTATTCTTTAATATTGTTATTACCCTCTTTATTTCACACACTGTCTCCGCTTATACAAATCTGACCTAAAGTAGGTTAAAAAGGCCCTAAAACTAATCTTCATCATCAGCATATCAGCTGAAGGACGTCCACAGCTCAACATAGGCGTATCCAAGTGATTTCCAATAGGACCGGTTGTATGCGGCCTGCATCGTCCATCGACTTGGTTTGCTGCCCAAGTGCCCTGTCCACTGCCACTTCAACTTCATAATCCGCCTAGCTATATCGGTAACCATGTTTATTGGATGGACTAACATTTTCATGTGCGTTCCGATGTTTAAAATTATTGTTGTCGATCTTGTTTCCAAATGTTGTTTACACGCCCAACTTTCTTCTATGTTTTATTGTATCGTTTAAAGTATATACTATTTATTGTAATCTCTGTATCGTGCTAAAAAAGAAAATCATAGGCTTAATCAACCAAATCAATAGAGTAGTATTAATTTATGACTTTTATGTCAAACAGTACCAAACAGCCAGGGATCACTTCATGGTTTAGATACACAGAAGTTTATATCAAATAATTTACAAATTGGCCTTTAATCAAGTTTTATTACATTTGCATTAGAAATATTAATAAAATCGAATTCTATTGAGATTTTATGATAATTCTAGTGTTTATATATAACAAATTGGAACGTAAGGAAGCTTGTACCTTATGTGTCATTAATTCATACGTTTAGTAATTTAAATCTTTCTAATTGTCAGTGTACAACAATGTGAGACAAGAATTGCTAATTAAAAACATTCAGATACAGAATACATTGTATGTATTCTGTCTAGCACTTACAAGTCAATACTTTAAAAGGAGACATAAAGACAGTGAACGAGAATCGTAATTTGTCTGCATGTAAAACATCAGTACAGCGTTAGCTGCAGGTTTAGCAATAAGGTGCTAACATAAATAAAACGAGCAGGTCCCGCCTTTATTATCTATGCTAAAGAGATGGGCAAGGCTAGTAGACTCGAGAACTGATTCCATAATTCCAATTTTTAATATGTACTCGTGTACATATTAGGTAACCACCAGAAGGCAATGAAAATATAGATTTCAATACTTGCAATGTTGCCACCTTAAAATACGATTTCTTCAAACTGTAACGCTATATTAGTATCCTTACGCATCTTAATGATATTTCTTGTAACTGAAATAACTTATTATTTAGAAATAAATATTTTAATACAGGTATTCAGGACTGATACTTGTGTTTATGTAATAGTTAAATGTTTTGCTGTTACTTTCATCGCCCAATAAATTGATTAATGGGACTTGTGGTTGAGTGTCTAATAAAATGAGTGGTTAATAAAATAAACTTTAAATATCAAATTATAAAAGTAAGTCCTCTAGTTCAAAGACATACGTTAATGCTATAATTGAAGCTAGAAGTCCTGAGTCCCTGACTTTAGTAATTTCTCTACTTCATTCATACGTATTAAACAAAAATATCTTTTTTACTAGAAAAAGCTAGAGTGGAAATTAAACCCAATATTGAATTGATTTTAAGACCCAATATTGAATGATAAAAATTGCTTTTAAACGCTTTTGACATTTTTTGTTTGATGTTTCGGATACCGTTTTCATATTGACGATGTTTTGTCATGTCATCCCTCACTAATGTAGCCGAATCTTGTGCAAAATGTACAAACGGTTTATTTATGAATTGTGAATGCGTCAATATTACAATAATATTAGTTAATGCACTAGTAATATAATTGTGATTATAAGAGCGTCTGTAGGCTACGGCGATGCTTACAACTTCTTGTTTGTCAACTTAGTCATATAAAAAAGGTTTATTACGATGTCATCAATTATAAAAAATATATATATTATTACATACTATGATCAAATACATAAATGTGTTTGATCATAGCAGCCATTGTAAGTTCCCTGTTAGATATAGGCCTTCCTAAAAAGGCCTTCCTTCTCATAATTGCCACGTTACGTAAAGTGTGTTGGCAATCGTAGAGCGTATTTGCGACAGGGATGCTGCTGCCTATCCCCGCCATCTGATGGTCCCGGTACCTCAGTCGCTTCTTATGACACCTCGTTCAAGGGATGTACTATTCTACTCTGCCGATACCCGGCGAGGCAAATGTATTTGTAGCGCTCAAAATTCTTTCTTCTTGGTTGATTTTCCTAGTATATTTCTTGTTCTTTCAACTAGAAATAGCGTTGTAAATATAAACAAAGAAATACTTAAAATAAGTATTAGGTATTTCGATTAATAAAAACAGCGGGTTCGGCACATCACTATTATGCACGACGGGCTTTCAGAGCTTTCCCCGGCCTTTGAGCTAGCCTCGATATAATTGGATCAGTGAGAATAAAGTTACGATTTCGAACGCATCCTAGACTCTTATAGTTCGTTATAATCCTACATAAAATATACTTAAAATTATTTAATTTCCAATATAGTTATGGTCTCAGAGTACTTATGCACCACTAATTACTCAGAACCATAAAAGTTTTTTAAATGGACTGGAGCGTAAACTAGGACAATCCTGTATCTTAGGACTAGGACTCTAGGTCTTCCACACGTAACTGAGGATATACAAACAAAAAAATTTTCAGCATACAATTAAAATAAAAATAATTTAACATTATTTCTTTAATGATTTATTAAAATATATATTGGCCTCCCAAATAATAGCGGAATTTTGCCCAAAATTGAATACAGAACGGATAAAGTTTCATACTAACTTTGCACCCTCGTTTTATCTCCCCCTTAGGGGATGAATTTTCAAAAATCCTTTTTTGGTGTTCCCCAAGTTTATAAAAAGAACCCTTGTGCAAAATTTTTAGATTATAACCCTCAGTCTCTAGTCCTGACTTTGATATTCAGTCAGTATCTCCTTTTATATATAAAGATTTAATGACGCTTGCAAATAGTAGGCGATACAAGCCCCTCTACAGAGTCTATATTATTAACTGAGTTTGTTTTCCAGGTTGGTAGTTACTTACTTACTTCTAAAAAAATCATTCTATTGTAGTAGGTAGGTATGTATTAATAAAAAAAAACAGAATATGAATCAATATGAATAATGTAAATAAACATAAAAAAAACCTTAACCTACCTACCGTCAACATTAGTGATAAGTTAAAGCTAATATATGAAAAAGGAATATTTTCATAATAAAGTTCTGTATTTATCCAACATTCGAGTGTTATTTCAAACCGGTCGTTCCTACATCTTACAAGAGACTAAAAGATATGTATCTATTTTATTCTTCTTCCTTGTTGTGTTATTAAAATGTATACTTTGTATTGAAATTTCTTTAAAATAAGAGTGACGCATTGGTCCAATGCTCTAGAGCGCTAAGGAGATAAGGCCATAGATGGTTAACGATGACGTCATTAGTGGTGTTAATGGCCCAAGTTCGCTTGAGTTATCGGCAGCTCGGCAAACTGCATTACTGTCAGATTGATACAAGCTTTCACTAAGCGGAAAACTTTTCATTTTTTGGATAGAATATGACAGTCTATTGTAATTTTTTAAGTACTTTTATTCAGAATTCTTAATTTGAATTATTTCAAACAATTTCGTGTTTGAATCCATAGTTGTTTTTCGGAATTAAGTAACTCCTTCTTACAATACGAACTATCTGTTCCAATAGGGCTAATTTTAAAGGCTTGAAAACATATTTTATTTATTTATTTAGTTTGACCAACGTAAACCTTCGTTTACATATTAAAAAACATCTGTATAATATCAATTCGCTCTAATTGCAACATCACTGAAGGATTAGCTCCGCATGCAACTATTATGCACAATACAATAACAAATATTGACTTCAACTCGCACTGTTGCATGGTGTAAGTCAAAGAAATCATTGCTAAAGTTCAGGGCCTTCGAAAGTTTGGGAACAGGAGAGTTCAAACCTAACACTGTTCTTCTCAAAGAAGGACACAAAGGAGTGATGCAACTACGTGGTATTCTCACAGGAGCAAGAATTTGGAAAAAACCAGGTAACCTAATAAAAGAAAAGTATGTTGGTAAGTTCTCTGCGCATTTCTAAAGAGTTACTTTTAAAGCCACTTAAGTTCTTTATTATATGTGAATGTGTCATCATCCGTAGAACGTCTATTGCAAGACAAAGGCCACTAAGGACCAAGAGAGAGGGAAAATTGTCCATTATTGTCGAGCTGGACAAGCGTATTGGTGATCGCAGAATGTAGCTTCGCGACGGGTATACTGCTGCCGTTTCCCGCTCTGTTGGATTTGGGCTACGCTGTTTTGGGTGGATATAACGCCATCTGTCGGTTCCAGTAATGCAGTCGCCCCTTATGACACATGATAGAGGGAGGTACTACTCTAAACTACCGGCACCCCACAGCGAATAAACGTGTAAATGTTAGAAATAGCTATACATTAAGTTACGTACATTAAATATTTAATACTATCATTTAAAGTTTATAAAGAAATACTGAATTTAGTCATAAATATATTGATATGTGTAGTGATAAATAAAAAATATCAGAAAGGATGCAGTCACGAACATAGCACTGTAATTTGAACGAAGTAAAACATAACATTTATAGTATGACCCTAGAATCCCGCGGGAATAAAAAAATATACGAGTCCAACACGCAAACGATCCTCTTTTTCTAATATCCAACATATACATAGTCGGACGAGGCCCGAAGGCGATTAGTGGGAATGATTCTACTTCCCCAAACGTGACTGTTTTGTCCGCTCCGGCCTCGCCAAGTCACGATTTCATATTGCTGTTTTGGGCACCGACGAGTGCCCGCATTTAATTATATTTCCCCTTGATACACTATTTACATGATAATGATATCTTTTAGTTAGCTTGCTATTTTTGTTCAGTATGCGCGCTTGTACGCAGAAAGCAAACCGCCTCGTTCAGAAAAATCTGACGCGAATTGCAGTTTGAATTTCTTTGCGACTATGTGGAGCCGTGAGGTACCGGCATAATAAAATAGTACCTCCCACTGCACCAGGTGTCGTAAGAGGCGACCAACGTACCAGAAATGATAGATGGCGATATATCCATCCGAAACAGTGCAGTTCAAATGGACAGGGCGAGGGTGGGCAGCAGCATCCCTGCCGCGATAGGTGCGCTCTACGATTGCCAACATGCTTGCCCTGCGCGGCAATTATGGGAAAAAACCTCTTTTCTGGACTTTCAATGGCTGGTATGATAAATATGGTGAGACTATTTTACATCAATTCGTAAGTGGAAAAGGGTACATACATATCTAATTATACTATATGTTTAAACTATTGGCAGAGTAAAATAGTAGTAGCTATTGTAAGAGGAGACTGAAGTTCCGGAACATGGCAGTATACTCAACCAAAACAGCGTAGCTCAATTGCAACAGAGTGGGGATGGTTAGCAGCATTCTCATCGCGATGCTACTCTCAACGATTACTAACACGCCGGCTCAGAGCTGGAATTATGGGCTAAATTTTTCTTTCGTTTCTTGGGGAATCCTACGTCCAACAATAGAAGTTCTACGGTAGCTATGATGACGCCGATGACGAAAACTACTTGGCAATAAAATACACCATTTCGATTAAATGGAGACCCGTAAAATAGTTTTCTGTCAGGAAAAACATCAACGTGGATGTCGTTTAATCGTCCCGGAAGAACTTAGCTTTACAAAGACAAAATGTATATAATAATTTAACTTTATATAAAAATTAATCTTTAGATATAAAAATTACATGGCACGGTGTTTGTCCAGGATGAAAATTTAAACTACAGAACCGATTTTAAAATTTTTTTTCCTTACAGTAAATAATTTGATCTAACTTGAGAGACACGATAGTTTATATCTCAATTTATAGTTGCAATTTTGTTTTCATTATAATCTTATCTAATCTAATCTAATCTTTAAGACATCGTCTGTCGGTAACCTGACAGTGATACTAGGATTATATTTTCCCGTGCACCAATATGCATTATTGGGGCACGGGGAAATATAACACCTTGTTCTGCCTTCACTTGAATTAGGAAGTTGTAGTTTTTTGTGATACGTGTACAAAAATTCTGTCTTTCCGACAAAACACAATTGTATTTAAATTTATCATGTTGGATAGTTGTATATTTCATATAGTTATATTATACTATATATTGTATAATAATAATAATGTAAAAGATATCAACTAATATATCAATTATAAGAGTATGTTGTACTCTGTTTGTGAACTATTAAACATTACTTTGTGATGATTGATAGAAACACATTCATTTGTAAGTAATTTTCCATTGGTATCCAGAATAATCAGTTTACTTATTATTAAACAAACAAAGAACTGCACTCTCCTTATGGAGATGTCGACTTGATATTTGTGTTTATTTTCAGTTTCTTCAGTTTGTTATTGAAAAGCACCTCATATAAAAGAAGGTTCAACGAACCCATTTACCAGCATTCTGCGGAAAGCAAACTAAAATCTTTTGCCAAAGGCAACCAATAAAATACCGACCGTTGTCGAGCAATGGCCACGCTGAAAACTGCGATTTCGCGTTGAGAGCATTAAGCAATATTACGACATGCAACGGAAAATTCTTTAAATCCTATTTTATTTTCGACGAAAATACTTAAGTAGGTCAATTGAAACTGAAAAAATGCGCTTTTTTTATTTTTGTTCTGAATATTAGTGATTTACTACATTTTAGAATAAACGTTTTTGATAGAAAAATGTAATTTTCTTGTATACAAGACTTTGTTTTATACAACATTATCATCATTAGCTAAGTCGGCATGAGATTTTTCACTGCTGGAAATAAGCCTCCTCAAATGATTTCCAATACGGTGCACCTTCTATGCGGTTTTTCTTAAGAACATGTATACTAAAATGTAGTAGTATTTTTTAGCTCGTCATAATCCTTTCTTTTGATATGCTTGTGATTAAACATCAAATTGCCAATTTCAGAGCGTTCTTCTCTAATTACGCGGCATTTTCCTACGTTGCAAAATGTCTTGATCATGATTAAATGTTGACAGAAGGATAGATGCATATTCGTATATGGTTTTAAGATTATATTATCTGACTAGAATCAAGATAGCCCTCGATGCACGTTATATAGAATCAGGCCTGTTAGAAATCCTTTGTATAGGCCTATAGTTATAGTGTTGGACTGATACTTTTATAATGACGATCTTTAAGATTAAATCGGAAATATAAAGGCATTTTGAGCATGTAAAGGATAGTAGAAAGTGATATCACGAATGCCATTTATACGGTGAACGCTTGAGCTTTTAGTTGGTGGTAGGGCCATGATGGACATACTTTGACCAAATTAAAGATATTCTGTGAAATTTTTCGGTTCAGAGTATACCAATCTGAGTCGTATTGTATAGTGAGATTAAATGGATGCCAAGTATGCAAAAATAGTATATAGAACACCAATTTTCTGTATGAGGATTATAAAACGGGAGGTGATGTCCGAATACAAAGCTGCAACGCGGCAAAAAAATTGTATCTCTTTATTATGCAGACAAAATAAAAAAGCTGCTTATATACTATACTAGCTGTTACCCACGACTTCGTCCGCGTGGAATAGTATCTTTAATTATTTAATGAGAATCTTTAGTAGGTATATTTAAAAAAAATAAAAAATATTTGTTTACAGTAGATATAAGGTACTCCATTCCTCGTAATGTATTCCATTGAGTGGCAGAAAGTACTTAGGAAAATTTATTGGTCCCTTATGTCCAAAAGACACTTACAGGGGCCAGCGTCACGTTGTGTACAAAAATATTTTAAAATTACCTAATTTAAAACATTTTTGTACACAAAGTTTGCTGTTGTTATTATTTGTTAAAATATGAAGATTGTTTGGACTCGAGACTCGCGAGCAGGCCACGTACAGTTGGCCATGCGAAAAACAGTTTTTCTGGCTGGTTTGAGGCAAAACTAGATTCTTTTAAACTGAAAAGTTAAATCTGTAGGGATCTTGAGTATGCGCGGAATCAAAACTTCTTCATTTTTAGCTATTCCTGTCATTATAATTGCTCTAATAACATTGCGTCCTAGCTGCGTAATTTGTAATCGATTCCCGTTGCATAGTCTCGGCGCTTCGAGATTTCTCATTAACAAAACTGGAACCCCAACTTTCAGTCTCAGCTTATGAGACGGCACTCCTGGCAGCTCTAAACAGTTTAGAAATTCTGTAGGATAAGATGTCACCTGTTGTGTCAATGACACACAACAGGTGACATCTTTTGATTTAAAGATATGTATTGCAATCTTTCGCTTTCAACCTTCACGTACATATCAACATAAAACTGGTAAGCGAGCTGTCTGCATCGTTGTATTACGTTAAAATCATCTTCACGTATCATTATGTGATAGACATAAAAGTCCATGCTCGATGTGACATTTGAAAGTGGTACCCCTCTTGCCCCTTGCTAAACATAAGCGGGTATTGTAATGCGTCATAAAACTTGTGTGTATCGGGTACTCTGGTCAATGTGTTATCACGGGCTTTTAAAACAATATTACGCGATGCGAACTGTTCACCACAAACTATGGCGGCGACTTCGTTTATTAAGGGTGCATTATAACTTCTTCCATTTTCCGCGCTTGGCGTACAATCTGGGTGCATGACTAATTGTAATTTTTCCCTGGCATTCTTTCTAAGGCAGTTTTGAAGGTGTTAATGAGGTTATTATGTCCGTGCAACATTCTTTAAAAACAATGTCCCTCTCAACTCCTTCAATATTTTGACATCTGCAGTCAACCTCACTGTTTTTATCTTCCATAAAATAAATCTGTAGAAATTTTGGTTGATCATTATTTGTGGGCAGGTATCATTAAATCCAGGCATGATGACCTCATCACTCACACTAAATGATGTCATTTGAAAGCAAGAATTGTACTTTCTAATTCTGTTTAAAAATCTGTCGAGATTCATTGCTGACATATAGAAGTAAGGATTTGAGTGGCTCGTCGGGTCACCAAGCGTTGGTACTGATACTTTGCCTCCAAAACAGCACATACCCAGGTATGTGCTGTTCTGGAGGTCTCTTCGTTCCACTTGAGTACCTCACAGTGTCTGCATTTATTGACCATTCTACCTATGAGGACTAATCGATGATTAAAGTAATCAATTAACGGATTAAAGTAATTAATAAAAGCAGCATCGGCAAATGCCTCCCACGTATTCATCGTAAACTTACGTTTTCTTTCTGCTTGGGATCGAAAAATATAATTCTGTGTAGCGCAAATTTCTCTAATCGCATGCGTCCGACAACGCGAACGCAACGGCGATCGCCGTCGGTCTAGCTCAGTCTCGCGAAACCTCGCGGGTTTCGCGGCATCGGACCTCTCATCTATGAGAGGCCTCGCCCTCTTTTTTCAGTGGCGCTGGAATTGACGTCTGAGTAGTCCAGCAATAGGTCCGAAAAAAAAGCGTCCGACAACGACGTCTGCCCTCACGTGTCTGCCTGTTCGGGTAGTCATAGTTAGATTCGTGCGCTCCCCCACCACACGACAGCGCTGTTGCCAGCCGCCACACTACGGCGAAAGTACGCGACGACGACCGATGACCGACGGCAGCGGCGGCGATGCAGAGTATTCGTTAAAAGTTTTATGCTTTTATCTTTTAAAATTAAGAAATCCCATACAACTTTTAACCCCCCCTCTTAACCCCTTACAACCCCCTTTTCGCAATAAAAGTAGCCTCTATCCTTTCTCGGGGTCTAGACCATCTGTATACCAGATTTCATTCAAATCCGTTCAGTAGTTTTGCGTGAAAGAGTAACAGACAGACACACAGAGTTACTTTCGCAAGTAAGGATAAGGATTATAACTACCATGTATCGCAAGAGACTACTTAAAGTAACGGAACACACACATGGCAGTCTATAAATCCGAAATAGAGTAGTTTTAAAGCCATTGGGCGGGGATTTGGAAAAAGTTAGCCGCCTGATATCTGTGACTTTGCTCTTCGTTGAACTATTAAATTTTTTTCATGTTTTAGGTTTTAATTGAAATCAAGCTGAATTTCGTTCACTTGTGGAAACTGCTAGAACAAGGCACAGTAATTTGAAAGAAATGCAAAACATAAATGCGTAGATGCAGACATTAAATCTATAGAGTAATGACGGGCCCGATGGCATTGATGGTAGTGATCCTATCTTATGTGCCAAGGGGCGTGGGTTCGATCCCAACCCATGACAAGTATTTATATATTTTTCTGTGTTTGTGCGTTAAAAATATGTATTTAAGTATTATATTAGTAATTCCTCTATTGTCCGATATGCGTAATACCAGTGCTTTAATACCACGGAGTCAGGTCAATGTATGAGATGTGTGAATTTACCTATTTCCTACCTAGTTTATATCATTAATTTATCGACTCGACAATCGTGTAACTTATCAAGTATATATGAATCGAACTTTTTATAATTTACGCAATTCCAATATTCCATAATGTGCAGGCACAAAATAAGCAGAACCAAACTATTTTAAATTAGACTTTGCTTAACTTGAAATCTTAACAATTCATCGAATAACTTCAATTGATAATGAAGGGCGGATAAGTGACTGAACCAAGTCTTAACTAGAGCCGGAAATATTAAAATATTTTCCAAGCGGAATTATTTTATTCTTTAATAAAATTTATAAAGAAAATTAGTATAAAAATACTATTTTTTGCCAATTTTTTTTATTTGGATAAAGCAAAACTCGATACATAACAATATCAACTGTTTTTTAAATGGATCACAGTAGAGTTTATAAACCTACACAATTAATTCGTTTAAACTAACTTGAATATTTATTTTTATTTACCTAGAAATTGGCTAGAGAGTAATCCACTGAGGTCCTCTAACAATTGATTTTACTAAAAAGTAGTTTGGTAAAACGGAGTTTCTCTTTGTGAAAATTCTCTTTATTGTTTTATTTTTTACTAGTCAGCATCCACGATTTTCTTTGCTCGGCGGAGGATGGAATATTTCCAGTGAATACTTAGCTCGGCGTTTTGGCATTCCAGATTTCCATCAAACGAAAGTAAAATATAAAGCTATTCGATTTGTAAATATATATCTTTATTTTCTTTTTTAAGTAATTTTCAGATCAATTAATTATTATCAGTTAACCCGAGGATATTAAAGTCATATGGGAATTAAAGCTTTTAAGGAATACATTTTTATTTAATATTTAAAACAATGAATTGGTGCCTGTGCTATTGAAACTATACATATCTCAAATAGTATCTGCTTGAGATCAACAATATAAAAAGTAAAGTTTAAAGTTTTTTTTTAGTTAGATATAAAAAGATACATCGCACTGGCCCATATCAATGTTACGGATAATATAAGGCCCGATATAGAAATTAGTAATATCATAGTATTTGGTTAGTTCTGTTAGATTTAAGCATTAATTTGGATGCTGTTGTTGCTATTTGTTGTTTGGAGTATCGTGATCGTTTAAGATACCTATGTTGGGGGTGACGTGGTCACTTGTTTGGCCACTATCAGAAAAACCGTTTTTCTTCCTAACGTATCTGATGTTAAACTTCTCAGGCGCTCGACCATTACTGTCGTTTGGTTCGTTCCCATTGGGGCAATCTTAACTCCTTGGTGGAATCACATGACTACTGCTACTCCCTTTTGTGACTAAAGCCAGAGCTTTTCGTCTTATAGTCCATTTATTTATGATGCATACCATCATGGCTGGCATCTATCAATTTTACAATAAGCTTAAGAAGTCCATTTTTTTTTCAGGAATTATTAAAAAATAGTGGCATTATTCGAAAGATTCCTTTGATGACAGCCTTAAAGCAAGTTGAGTTCATCGGAAAGTTTAACGATAGGGATCCTTCCCCACGTTCTATAATAACTGTAAAAGCTATCTGTTTGTAGATTGCATCTTTAGAAATAAGGCGGTTTATGTCGTGTTGTTCCAGCATATTCGTTATAACTATAAACAATGTTAATAATTTTGTAACTAGTTGTTAAAAAACTATTAAATAAATTCGAGTCAGTACTTATCTGTTAAAGTAATAAGAACATGAATTACCTAATAAGTAATGTGAACTAATTTATATAAAAAGTGGTAAACTTGAATTTCAAACAAATACATATTATACTGAGTCCTCGACATGATTTTATTAATTTTACGTACTTTACTTTCTGCTCCGAGCTTCTACTCTATGCTATGTTTACATGTGTTTTAATACATTTCTTTACCGATGCTTCCGAAAATTATATCCTATAACATATATTTTAATTTATACTCGTACATATACGCAAAGAAAAGAAAACATCAATGAGACTTTTAGATACCTATTGTCGATTGCTTCGTTGTCATGCAAATCAAATTGTGTGGTCGGGGTCACCTTGGTTTTCAGGGCAGGGATTTGTCAGCCGAAATTTTTTCAGTAACAAAAAATAATTTACAAAATAAAGAAGTATGAAAAAAATACATTAAACCTAGTCTATTTATTTTGATTAGCAACGATATTCATATTCTATACAAGAGTCACCAAACACATGAGTGATAAAATGTAATTTATTTTTAATTGTAACTAACTTCTGTTTGTTTTTTTACTTGTCTTTATTGTCTAGTAACGGAATAAAGAAGAAATAAACACGGTGATAATCCGTAAACAAACCTGCAAGAAGGAGTAATGGTGGTAGAGGAAGGCACACCAATTATACTGCTCTCATACACTTTTATACTTTCTACTCTTATTCAGCATCAATTTTTAAATTAAGCTTAAAGAATATTTTGTTATTTTTATTATTTATATATATGCATATATTTAGAATTCTAAACAATAATTTTATTAGAAAAAAACGCAATTAGTCTCAGATGCCGGGTAGGGCTTATACCCATACGCTGTGTTTACTGGAGAAATGGTAATATTACTGGCTGATTCTACGGAGATTTTAGGGTACACGTCAAATTTTCCCCCTGAACAGTGAACACGTGACAAGTATTTTTTTCTAGAAAAAAAATGCTCTTGTTTAAAAAGTCTCTATCGTTATTATATGTGAGTGTATAGCGTATTCCATTGTCGGGATAGAGGCGCCGAAGTTGGGTTTAAAGACTTGGCACGGCAGATAGCGTCTGATAAATGGAGCGCAGGTGCGGCTGTCGGCGGGAGCAATTTCGTGTCAAGTCGACACGAGTGACGTCATTTGTGTGCAGAGACGCCGGGATAAGGTTTTATAGTTTTCCCTTTACACGCTATTACAACGTATTATTTGCTAGTATACTGCAAATAATTTGTTTTTCAAATTAATTTATTGAAATCTTGTTGTACATTTAATATCTTAAAATATTGCTATCCAAAACAACCTTATCAAAGCACTGTACTGTACTATTAATGAATATAATTTTCTTCTATTATTTTCTTCTGATTAATAATTTGATTTTATTAATTTCCATTATTACTATCGTGTTTTATAAGTTATACTTTTACTTATCTACTAGTAACTTTACTTAAGTACGTTAAGTACTTTTACTTAATACTTAGATAAGTTGTGAAGAAGAAGAAGCTGTTGTGAAGACATGTTTAGGATTATACCTAATCTTGCTTTTGTAACTTAATCGTATTAACAACTATGTATGAGTTTTATCTGTTGTGTCTTAATATAAAATCAATAAATACAACTAAGACATGTTTAATGAAATAACACTTTGAATTATTACATGCTACGTTTATAATATTCAAAGATATCTTCATTCATATTAGTTATGTGCAATCTCATTTAAAACACGAGCCCGATTTGGGTTAATATGTCATACGTCAGACTAATTGTCTCGTAAGTCTACAATAATAATTTACCTGATACAGGATAAGTGAAGAGATCCAATTAAGTTGTTTATATGAAAATTAAAAATTATTTTCAAATTAATGATGAATGTTGTTGGAAAACAGTACATGGCTGGGAATTTGATATTCATTTGATCATAAACTAAGGCCAACATCGCAGCAGATCAGAAAATACCGTTAGCAACTACTGCGTGGATGGGAACGCAAACGTGTACAATTTAAAAACTACAAAGAAACAAGAAATAGTAAGAATCGCAATTATATCTTTTGTCAATCTTGGCAACGGCTACCGCAAGATTACTGAAACGTCACACACACAACAAAAAAAAATCGCGTGTTAAAGCCGTTTAAATGTATTTTAAGACTTTCGAGACGATATCAACTAAGGTTTGTTCTGGCCAAGTCTTTTCGCATCAATGATTGCGGTATATGAGCATTTTGATTTTAATCACTCAGTCTTACTTTGGTCAGCGTCCTAAAATCGCCGATCAAGTAGTAAGAACAAACTATAAAACGTAAAATAATGTAAAAACGCAAACATTTGTTAGGCATACGTATGGATGTTTAATGGTCTTTCAAGCAAAATATAGCTAAAAATACACCTGAAACATAATGCACTACAGTCTCTCATTATATACATAGACGAAAAGAGTCTGAAGTACCTATATAAAGAAAATTCTCTCTTTTATATTCATGAGACGCAGTTCTAATACGGGTATAGCCACAGGGTTTATAATTTGCTAAAATCAATAGGATACAAAGCAACACAAAAACCTTGCACAAATCTATCAAAATTTCGCAATCGATATTAATTTTTAAATACGTGATACAGATCATTGAGTCGGAAGTTTTGACAGATTTGTACAGGTTAATCTGTGGCTTGGTCTATCTCGTACATCTAATAGTACCTTTGCATTGAATTACGAACATCAGACAAGAAAATAATACTTAAATACATATGTAAAAGTTTTTCCTGGGTGGGATCCCAGGAGCTTTGGCACATAAGACAGGATGATAGGACCATCTGTGCCATCAGGTCGGACATATTTGCGGTTTCTTTCAGTTTTAGATAAGAATCAAGTTAGAGTCAGATCACAAAATATTGTGATCTGTTGAATAGTTACAATGTGTTAAAACATTATATACAGAGATTCTTACATTAACAGTATTATAAGTATATATGCATCTGTCGTTACAAATCCAAAGGTGAATAATTATGTCCATAACTAAAAGACAGTACAAGACAGACAGGAGTTACTTAACATTTTTCCGTCAGAAGTGCTTTTAACGTCTCCTACTAATAGGCTTCAAGCGAGGCGTAAACGTCAACAAACATCTTTATTCTCAACCAGAGCCTTTCTTAATGGCCATCTAGAAAAGTACATTTTCCAAGAACTGGACGCCATTTTAGTTCTCAGCGCCCGTCGCTGTCGCCTCGTAAATTGCTTTCGAAAACACAACAAAGTGAAAATAAAATATAGGAATAGTATAAGGAAGTTTCTGAACGTGTGAAGCGAGAAGTAAACTACAACGCTGGTGAATTTCTGCAATATCGGATACGTGACTTTGAAAGCCATTGTTGGAGGACAAGGCTCAGGTACTGCCGCGTTTGATTTATTTACAGAAAATAAGTGCTTTCGTTGAAGGAAGATAAGACTACTTAAGTTCTAAGTTTTAAATTGACTAAGTATATTATATATATTAGACTAAGTATATTAAACATTTCTTTATAGTATAAAACCTTTTTACTTTTATTGCTATTTTTGCTACAAACAAACTGCTTGCTGCAAACACGTAAGTGATGAACTTTGCAATGTTTATATTTGCATTTTGCCATATAAAATTGCATTTTCAAAGAGAAGTTTTAAAAAAATTAAGTTAATCAATATTTTGAATGATTGCCAATTTTTCTGTTAGGTTATTTTATATATTTTTTGGTTTAATACATTCTATGTTATGCCAAACTTTTTCTTTTCTTTCTTGATATTCTAGTCAATGTCACAAGAGCAAAGAGGAATTATCCTATTATGTTTGACTTTTTGGAAGAAGCATTTTAACGTAGCTATGTGAGCAAGAATATTGTTGACTAATTTAATGAAGGTGTTCTAAAAAACAGTGTATTAGTACCTATAACGCCAACATCATGAAAATTGCAATTTACGCATAGATAAAAATTCATTTTCTTAGACCACAGAATCGGAGTAAGATATTTTTACTAAATTTATACGAATGATTGGACAGTGAATACGCTAGTTCTGAATCACTGGCCAGTAGACAATGTGACGCGACGCCTTGTTTAAATGTTTTTTGGCCGACATTATCTTATTCTAGTGCTCGCTGCGCTGTGCTCTAAAAATACAAATGGCGTCCTGTGGAATGAACGACTCGGCATTTGTGGGCTATTGTTACCGTTAATAAATAATAAACACTCCAAAAAGATAAGTGAGTAAGGGACCTTATGACTTATTATAAATACCTATAGTGCTCTAAACATAGCTTTATTAGAATATTCTTTTAAATACGCTTTAAACATTTGTTATGTAAACAATAGTATTAACTAATTGAGATGCCAAATAAAAATGCTAATAAAAATAAAAATAAAATAACGTGTGACGTTACTACATTGAAATTTGTTATGGTAATCAAGCTATATTTTAAAGGAGAACAATCAAAAACAATTTTACTTTTATATCCAATAAGAAATCCAAATGAAAAACAATGATTGTTTTTTCCTACTGTATTATTGTGTCTCTTTTCATATATTTTTGTGAATACCTAAAGAAATTAGCGCTTGATGGTGGTCTGTTTAGTATGAAAAAATAAAAAGAATTATTAGCATGAAGAATTCCAACGGATTGTCATTTAAAAAAATATAGTAAATGCACGATCACTTCATAGATAAATATCTATAGAATGTAGTAGGTATGTATACTTCTTGGCTAGTGATCAACCACGTGTGAGCGAAACTCATGATGCCATTTGTAAGCGACATAATCATTATTTTGACGTCATGCGCTGATTTATCTAACCCATTTCATCAATTTGAAAATGAGTACGTATTGTCTTTTCATATGCTTGGTTCTGTCATCTAAATTGTTATGACCATAATTCCAAAAAAGATATAAGCATTTGTAATTAACAGTTACTATGAACGTATGTTTAAAACTAGGGCTACTTTTATAATGTACTAGCTGTGCCCGCGACTTCGTCCGCGAGAAATATTTTTTGGGTACCATACCTCTTTCCCTTAACTTATATAAATTTTGAATGTCATGTTTATTTATATCGAATCAATGGCCTGTGAAATAAGTTTCAAGTTTCTAGCTCTCTGTAAATAGCGATACTTCCACACAACTTTTCATCCCCCTTTCCGACCCCTTACAACCCTTATTTCGAATTAAAAATAGCCTAGTTCCTTTCTTAGGGTCTAAAGATTGTCTGTGCCAAATTTCATCAAAATCGGTTGAGAGGTTTAAGCGGGAAAGCGTAACAGACAGACAGCAGCAATAGGGATTGTAAATTTTGAATAAATTCTACTTCCGAATTATATGTAGTAGAATAGTACCTCCCACTACACTTATGGGTAAATAATCTCCTTTTTTGGAGAGGCCTATGTCCAGCAGTGGACTTCCAATGAACTTTTGGCTGGTATGAGGACGACGAATATAGCCATTCATTAATGAAAGATTTTTGAAATAGGTTATCTTGATTTTATTCTCCCAACGGTTTTTTAGCGGTTACTAATTTGAAAAATAATATAGCCTATGTTACTTGATGAAAATGTAGCTTTTAATGCTGAAATAAGGTCACATACATAGTAATCAATAAAAAAATCAAATCTTTTCTCTCAATCTCAGGAGTTCGTCCGTATTGATTTCACATATTTCTCAACCTGCGAGAGCAAAGGCCTATAAAGTGCCTTTGCTTTTATTTGCTAAATCTCATCAAGGTCGTTGATTCGATTTTTTTATTATGAAATATTTAAAATCAATAATAGGTTAATGATTGTCGCAATGTAAAATTTTCACTTGTTTAGTTATGCAATTGTAACAAGTCAGCCGTCAAATAAATTATCATATGTATCTGAATGCTTTCAAATGTATACTTTTTATATCTATCTAACGAGCCTGATGGCAATGCTCCTCTCTAGTGCTATATTTTAAAAATTTGGTTTAAACATACATGCATTGGTTCTGCAATCTAATCATAGTCTAGTACCCATGATCCAACCAAGAATCAAAATCTTACAGAAAGAAATGTGTTCTGTCGAGGTTAGATCATTGTAATAACCTAACAAAATGATGAGATAGAAAAACTACTCGGTGAATTCATACATTTTGGTGCGTGTCAGCGTGACAATTGGGAACTACTCTTTACTTTATCTGCCAAGTCACAGTTAAACTAAACACTAGTGAAACACGCCATAAACATAACATCGTATGCAATATGGATTATTGCTACATTTTATAATTTTGCTGTGTGGTACCGTTACACATATTAGGAGGACTTCAATTACTTAATGGTGTATAAGGAGTATTTACTTTGATTTTAAATTTTAGTCCATGAGGAGGCAAACCTGGCGGGTTAAGCGAATTTAAAAAAGGCGGCAGTAACGTTTACTATTACGCGGACTGCATGCTTGTTTTTAGACTTAGTTCTATAAAAAATCTTATAAATGCAATGGCCGATATAAAAGTTTAAATGATTCAAAAAGTTATCTTCAGGTACTGAAACAATCTTAATAAAAAAATTGGTTGCCTGTAAAGTCGGTATACGGGCAAAAGTTTTACGTGACAACGACTTTGAGTGGTAAAATAATTTTAATATTCATTCGTATAGTAGGAATAAGGATGAAATAATAGTAACAATTTAAAACATTTATTTAAGAATTATATTTAAAACATTAATTTATACAAAGAATCTCGCACTGAATTTCATATTAACAAAATTTTATTTTTACCTTTACACATACATACGTATTTATATACAAATATACATACAATAACTGCAATACATTTGCGTAACGCGTGCCTCTCACTCGCTCTCATTGTGAGCGCATAACGTGAGCGGAGCGTAACGCAGTTTCTTGAAGTGTCACCCGGCAAACCAATTTATAAGACGTTGTCACGTCAAAAATGATTTGTTGGATAAGGATTAATATAAAGACATGAATCTAAAAGATCATGTTATCTTTCAGGAAGAGTATGGTTTTTTATAATATTTCTTTAAAAAATTGATTATAGTGACATAATTACAATAGCTGGACATTATAATAGTACGGCGAGATTTTTATAGACATGAATATGTTTTCCTTAGTAGCTGAGTGAACTGCGTAAACTATATATGGTAGAACATATTTATGTTCTATCATATATAGTTTACGCAGTGCATGCGATGATAGTTCTTTTATGACAATATTCTTTATACAATGAATTACGTTAATGATTTATGTTTGGTTATATCAGGGATTATTTGATTTGATTACAGGGTTAATTTTTTTTTGTACAAAATATAACCTTTGTTACTTAAGAATAATCTAGCATTCTAATGATGAAAGTGTGTTCGAAATCCGTTCAGTTTTTAAGTTAATTTGTGATAAACATTTAAAAATACAAAAATATGCCGATTCTTCTTTGTAGTATTAGTTTCGGCATAGATATTTTTCAAAATTTAACCTATGGTACTCGCTGACATTGTAAATTTCTATAGATTGAATAAATTAAAAGGGTCTTTTCATCATGTTTGCTTAAAAGACCTAAATAACAAGGCATCCAAGGTGATTACTTGAGTTATAGGAAATAAAAGAAAAATACCTCATTGTACCCACGAAATTCTATTTATTCATTATATATGTGTTATATATTTACCTAAAAGGACCCTCTGCTTCATTCAATCTTTATTTGAATTATACTAACTGCTCTGCATTGGGCCCTGGAGACATCCGCCGCAATCAGTGCTATGTGTTGCGAACCCATGTGTTTCCATCATTACACAGATTATCAGCCTACCTACTATATATCCCGTGTACTAGCACTCCTGCTGAGCTGGTCCGATGTCAGCTGAGACTTACGCCTCGTTTCGTTACGCCATCATAGACACTAAGTGCACACCGCCCGTAAATGCGATAATTACAGTGTTTCAATCTAATTCACTCGCAAATCTCCATATACCTACCTGCTACCACACTAGAGGTAGACCTCTTACACAGGTCTTCTGCATTGGTTCCTCACTTTCACCTATTTCTATCGCCAATTAGCAGTGTTCGCATTGCTGAGCTGCCGTTTAAAGGGTGAGGCAGTGAAATTACATGGTCTTCAGTTCACAGGGCCACTTTTCTGATTTCTTTGTTTGCTGACATCGTTATATGTATATATATTTGTAGAAATGAAATATAAATTGCTCTAGTTGAATATTTGAAGTAAGCATCAATATGATATTAAGAAAAAATGCATCTTAATTTATTAATTTCAATTAAAGGCGAGTATATTCTAGATCTCGACTACTGACTTGTATATTTAGTAATAACACATTTAAAAATTATTGTTAATCTATTTGACTCGGCACCTAATTTGTATAAGAATATTTAAACCAACTTTTACCTTGTACTGGTAATAATTGTGCTTGAAGAAATTTAAACATCTATGTAGACCATAACTGGGTAAGTCAATAAAATGAAACACGATGTACAATTATATTATTTACTCAATAGATTCATTTAAAACTTAGTTTAAGTACCTATATCAGTTACAATATCTGAAGTTCCTCCTTCCCAATAGAATGATAACAGATTATAAAAAAAAACATATATCACTTATTAATTAGGAAAGTTTAAAACGAAAGTTGAACAACGCTG
Organism: Heortia vitessoides; assembly: GCA_020976665.1. Classification (NCBI taxonomy): domain Eukaryota; kingdom Metazoa; phylum Arthropoda; class Insecta; order Lepidoptera; family Crambidae; genus Heortia; species Heortia vitessoides. The sequence continues at coordinate 5,167,910 of JACJUM010003174.1, forward strand.
GTTTACTTCTGCTGACATAATTCCAAAGTCAAGGAAATTTATATATGTAGTAAAATCGAAAAATTGTAAAATATATGTAAAGATCCAAATATGTATATATAATTCAGTTTATTTTATTAAGAAAAAGAGTTTTTTAATAGTAATAAAACAGAAGTCATTAAAATATACAGTCGCTTAAAATATTACGTAGCAAGACTAATCTAATTTAGTCTTAAACAACAGCGTCGTCATATAATTGTTTCTTATACTAAACTAATAAAATTTGGAAATTCTATTAGGCAGGAGGTTAAAATAAATCTCAATTAATAATTAACATAGTTTGGCATTCATGTTTTAGACTTTAAACTTTTCAAAACCAACAATTCTCTATTATTTCGAATACTTAAATAAATATACATAACATCTATTTCTGATATTTACTAACATAAGAGATCAAAAATCAACTCAGGTAACTAAAATATTCCGTTTAAGTTATTTAGGATAGTGGGAATACCATAAAAGTTTTCAATGTACAAAAATACATTTCAATTCGTGTTTAATTTTTTATGCAATTATTCACCTTATAGAAATACTACATACATCGTATAAAGTATAAAAAAAACATTATTAGGTGATTTTTAATATTACTATATATCTGAGATAAGAAATTTATATTGGCTATGCCAAATTTAATTTTCATCACCTAAGAATGTCCCAAGCACTAGTTCACTATCCTTTTCCCGCTAATATCACCAATCACCTTCGATTATCACAATAATTGTAATATTCTTTAATAATAGATAATAAAAAAAATGTTTATATATTTCTCAGGCACGAAAATTCATAAATTCTTCCCAGGTATATAGGTTTCTGAAAACAGTAGTATGTGATTCTACTAAAATTAAAAGCACTATTTTTCACCCATGTCTCTCAAAGCTGGGAAGAATTCAAGAGTAAAGATAATTATAATTTTGTTACAACTAGGTAAATCCACTGAGAATGATGTAATGTAAGTAATGTGGTTCATTATCCATTAAAATTGTACGCAACAACATTCGATTCATTTTTGTATTTTTAGCATGAAATATCTCGGGAGGATCGTTCCTATTTTTTATGATAAGTTTCACGCGTTAAACAGTTAAGTTTTAGTACTAAAAGGTGCAATGCAAGTCTTTCAAAGGTGAGACAACTTTCCGAACGCGTTTTATGTATCTTATCACGTAACTACATTAAAAACACGCCAAGATAGGGGGCGCTAATGTGTTTTTCACGTGCGACAAAAACGCGACGGTCAACTGAGAAGCTTCGAATCCCCATCAGATAGCATCTGTGTTCTTATTTGTTGATCAAATTGTAGATAAAACATGAATACAACCCTTCGTTGCGTAATATATCATCTAAACTTTTAATGTTTGTTTTACTCGGTTGTGAATTCTCTAGTTAAAAATATGGCATCGATTTTTATCGTAAAAATATTGATTTAAACCAAGTTTAAATACGCTATATGAAATACAGACTTGCTGTAAAGATATATTAAGTCCATTATCCATCACAGTGCCAATAAGTTGATTTTTTTTTACAAATTTTTATCTTACTTGTATTCTGAGGTAAGCTCTGATATACTGTTTAAATTATCTGGTTTAATTTTTAAATTAAAATACCTAACCAAAAGTAAACTTCTTTTCTTTACCGAAAGCTATTTTTACAAATCTTTCTTATTAATAGGTAAGCACTTCATATTTTTCTTCATGTAAAATATATCTGAAATGTGGACAGAAAAAATTGCATACAAATGCCGGCGTATTGCATTAAATGTACAAAGGATACGTCGATGTAGCAAATAGGATGGTGCTTTTCGCAAACAACGATTACAAGTAGTGTGGGTAAAAATGTTCGTGCTTCCAAATTGATTCGCTTCTCTTACTTTATGTTTTTCCGTACAATCAAATTAGCTGAATAGTATTACTAAACCGACAAACCTTATTCCGTTCCTATTATACTAATGTGCGTACATATTAGACTGGACTTTAAAAATATTCTTAAAATACTCAAAATGAAATTGATGTTATATTATCAGATTGTCACTTTTTTAATCTTTTTATCATTATTTCCTTTAGAATATGAATTGATACGAAGACTTTGTGCTGGGTAGATATTGTTTCATTTTATATTATTTATTTGTGCTATTTAAGGATCAAGAATTTTAATTTATATAACCACGAAAATACATCGCCTACAATTTCAATCTTTGATATGCGCAGTGTGAAATAACTAATCTTGCTATCACAGCCCTCGATTCAACATTCTCCTTAATAAACTCCAGAATTAAACTAAAAATATAAGATAAACTATATATGTAAATAGCGACTTTTTGAATTACAATACGTAATAAGTACCGAACGAATGTGTAAGTGGTTACGATTTATAATTAACATCTTTGAGACACCCATAAAGATTTTTTAAAATAATAACAAAATTTGAGCTTTGCTCTTCTTACCTATTTTTTGTATATATCCATAAAATTCAATATCAACCAATTAACACTTTTGATCTGACAGTACTAATAGGCTTAATAAAAAGATGTTTCAATTTAAAATACTATACGTAACCGAATCGGTAACCAGAAAGTCTAATGGAAAAAACACAATTGGATTTTGTATCCTGTGGTGTTTTCCTGCCCTTACGTCACCTATCACGATAGCTGGCACATAAAGTGGTAGAATTGGTCAAAATTCACCGGTTCCAAATCTATATCCTTCTCAGACTTGTCTAGCAGTTCAGGGTTCCTCTTCAAGAAGTTTCTTACCCAGTCCTCGCCAGCCATTCTGCTGTTGACGTCAAACGGATGATTAAGGTTGTTGTCTTCCGCATATTGAAAAGCAAGTTCTCTAATGTCCTTCCTTGAGACGCCCATGAAGTACTTCTCCATGCTTTTGATGTAGCCGACTAGGTCTTTTTCCTGGCTGTCGGTGAAGACGCGTCGGTAGTGGCCCATGAGAGGTTTTGGGTCGTCAGGTTGCTGGTAGCGCACCTTGCTGGCCCGTCGCTGGAGCGTCGAGCGTGGGATGTGGAAGGTTCTGGCAGCGAGCTTGTAGCCCATCTTACCTGACACGACAGCCGCTACTGCCCTGGCCATATCCTCTTCGCTCCAGGACTGGCGACCGCTCATTCTTTCGTATCTTCTCACCATTTTTGTCTGAAAATTGATATCAAATTGTTTATACAATGACAGTTGTCCAATCAGAAAAGGGCGACATGCGAGGACAATGATTAAAGATACTTTGACAATATTATCAAACGTTTTATATTTCCGCTTTGTCACACAGAACGTCACGTATTACCTATAGTCTTGTTTAGAAAGATTTTAAAAAGGAGTATCTTAACAAAATTGTCTTGTCTTTGATATTTAATATTTCTTTTACTCATTTATCTGAGACCGAACGTTGTTCTTTTGCTACTATTTACACTTATGATTGTTCAAATTTATGTCCGCGAGTGAATATACCCATCGCATCGTGCTGATTCGAGGATTCTTTTCAAATATGGTAAGTGTAGTTGCAGTTCGAATGTCCCACGAAGGGTAACCACGATCTACCGGTTCTGTGGCCCGCGATCATTGCCGAGTCGAGGTGAAAAAAACACGTCTCCACGCTAGAGGTTACCCTCAGCGACGCTCAGTAACACTACTTCATTAATATTTAAACATACGAAACAACATTTGCTATGCTGAGTTACATTACCTCAAAACGGTACGCGGCTAGTCAATTAGCAATTAAACAAACCTGCTCCTATTCATCAAGACGTAATCACCAGCGAAAGTCGATTTTAGTACGCCAAATGGGACCTAACACGGTAAAAGTTTGTACCAGAAATCTTGGAAAGCCGAGTGCCGTGCGAAAATAAAAGTGGTCCTGATCGTCACGTTACTTTCAATTTCATCTCCAAGACCTTGTGCCTCATTCCGTTCAAATGTTTCCTTAGCAAGCGTACAAAGTTTTTATTATTATTTCTTATATCTGTCGGGTACGCGATGACGTGTTTAGTGGTATACCAAGCGCGTTGATAGCGAACAATGTGGCGATAAATATGGCGTGTTTTCCAACATGATATCTCGGGAAACGTTTGCGGCTTGGCCCCTTGCAATGTGCGCGGGCAAATCCCGGCGTCCATACAATTTTGAGCCTTATAATCACAACTGTAAGGACTATATTTATATTCAAAATATACCATACCTAGCAACATTAATAGTATAAGCTGTACTTATAATAATTGTTGTGTCTCATACATTGGTATCTTTAACAAACAATGTTCTTAATAAAAATAGCCGTAGACTATGGAGTCCTCATTTCCTTAAATGTTGCACCAAAGTAAAACAACCTTTAACGTTACGCATTCAAAGAGGCGCAAACCGTGTACAATGCTATTTATAAGCTCATTTTGTGTCAAATTCATGAGACAATAGTTCCACCTAATCATTCTCTTTGGTCGGCTATCGACCACACTAATAAACCGGCTTACTAATTAGCGTAATTGCACCCCATATTAACTAAGCATCAACATGTGACGTCATGAATGTCGTACCAGTTCGTCTTAAAACGGAATTTATTCCTAATAACGATCGACCGTCCTTGAATGACCGCGTCATATTTTTTTATCTGTCAAAAAAGAATAATGTCGTCAGCGGTCAGCTGTTTGTGTTCGTTACACAGTGCGTCTATCAACAAGTCTCCATATTATGAAAAGAGCGCCGTTCGATGTTTTGAACTTGTACATCTTCCACTTCGCGTAACTTACGAATAAGTGAATTAACTGTAGAGGCCGACGAGCAATGGTTAGCGTTCAAGGCGGCCGTGTTGCAAGAGCGAAACGGTCGAGATACCGCGGTACGGACGCGAGTACGGCGTGAGTCGAGGTTACGCTGACGCGTGACTTGCAAGGTCCCCCGCTGCATTGCACGATGCGCCAAGGTTGCCTCGAAATGAGCAACATAGGGCCCATGTAGGTATAAACTTATATACAGGGATCAAACATAAAAAACCAAATTTGAAAAATTACGATCGAATTAGAAGGGGAACCCCCACATCATGCTGAAGTGAAATCTGCATCGGCGAGTGCATGCGCTGCACTTGACAACGTACGTATGACGTGGAATGCATTTACATATTAATGTTATTTATAATAGATGTTAGTTACTTACGAGTGGTATGCGATGAGGGCAAGCCGGTGGGAGTATTGGAATGAGGCCTGTGGATCGAGCGCAGCTGATGCGGCAGCGCGGGGCGACGGCGTGCGGCCGGGCGGACAGCGCGCGGAGTACTGGCGCGGGGCCCGTCTTGCCCCGCGGCCAACCCTGCTGCGTTGACGTCACCTGGCCCAGGGCCCGACACAGACTTCTATTCTTGGCCACCTAGATAGATCCTTTGTTTTCAGAACCATCTCTCCGTACGATAGTCCATCAGTCAATAGTGATTTTTATTTACCAACACGCGAGCGTGACTCAATGTTTATGTAACCGAATTAAAATCGCTGCAATGTGCAGATGATTTATTAGAGTTAGTAAACAAATTAGATATTGATTTTAGTATTCGTATTGAATTAAAGTTATGCTTAAATTTTAATTTATTTATAGTAATAGCATTGGTCATTTGTAAAACATTAATTTGATATGTATTTTTTCTCATAGCGCTGTTTTACTTATGCACTATAAATATGGAGTAGAAATGTAAAAAAGGCGTTTATTCGGAAATTACCTGTCGGTTTGTCACGTGTAAAGTTAAAATGATAACACAAACTTGTTGTATTCGTTTTGTATTGATAACGTTATCTAATATCGCGAAATAGCAATACTTTTACCTAAAAGCGTGAAATTAATAGTAATGTTTGTATACTGAAAGTAATTCTAATGGTAATTACTATTGGTGAAATTACCAACCTTGGAATAATAAACAAACTGCTGATAATTAAAATACAACTTCTTTAAATACTTTTAATTTTTCATCTTTACAAAAAACACAACTAAAATATAGCAATTATTTAAAATATTTTTTTATAAAACAAAAGCCTTTTTCAATCATTTCTACCGTCGAGTTTAATCATTTTAAAGTCTTAACCAACCTTACTTATAACTCAATTTGTTTATGTCTATTCATTCATAAAATAGCCAAATGAATTTATAGAAAACCACTTTCAATTAGTATTAGCGACGTTTTTCGTGAATTATTCTACATTTAGCTTGTACTGAGTATTATATTACTTAGTCAAATCTAGGTACAGACATGTCTTTTACGAAACAGAACAAGTAATTCTACAGCCAACGAGGCGTAAGGGACTAGTCCTCTGTGACCTTATCGTCCCAGACATAAAGGTCATATTCGCACACAGTCGCTAGAGGTGACCGCGTGGCGTCTAGATAAGGGTACCCTTCGGCTAGTGCGTCTGATAAATAAGCCTGTTTAGGTAGGTAATATAGTGCTTGAATGAAAGAGTCATCTTACTCAGGTTTTTTTAATCGGGTATAAAAACTGTTTGCAAAAATATTTTAAAAAATACTATTAACAGAATAATAGATAGTTTATGTTTTTTTAAAGACTGTTGGTTTGATGTGTCACACAAAGAAATATGGTACTAATTAATAAAAATAGGACTTGATCATGCATGGATAGTTGAGCAGGAAAGAATTTTCATTTGATACACGAAAAAAAATTCGGGCATAGTTTTCACGGTGCCTGCAATATCTTTACGAAATTGTAAACCAATTTTATAACCATTAAGATATCATCTCATCTTTATTGAGAGATATCTTTAAGTATACTATTTTTTTCAACATATGCTGGTGCCTATTACATATATTAAATTAAGGCTTAACATTTCCTGTTGGTATCATACAATAATTGTATTGGACTAGTGCCTTTTTTAAGGTTCTTAAAAATCTTGTGTGGTGTCAGGTTGGTTGTTATAACTGGCACTCGATACTGACCTTGTTTAAAGGTAGGTTAAAACACTGCTATAAAAATTGGTTTTTACTTGATTTTATGTCATTTTTACAATTCCTTGTTTAGTTATTAGTAGTAATTTAGGTCTATGGATCTGTCAATATTTTACAATTGACACTAAACGTTAAATTCAATAGTTGTGTGTGAAATCGATTGTGAAAATTCGACAAATTTATAATCAAAAAGAGATACCTAAATTAGTTATTTTCATATACATCTTTAGTAATAATGAATCTGATGGATGAAAACGTTATCCACTAACTACTATGACACTCAGCACGTGTACCCATTAATCGGAGAAGAAAACATTCCGCGTAGTCTTTATTTTTTCCTGATATTGAGAGCTGACTTTAGACAAGGAAGCCTCAGATTACGATTTTCCACGTCCACTTTCCTCATAAATACCGTGAAATAATCTTTGAAACTTTGCCAAGTAAACACAGAGTTGCCCACACGCAGTCTTTGTTGTTGAAATCGTATTGTTTTTTTTTATTTACACTCTATTTATGCTTTGTCCAATGTCTCGGTACTCTTCTTCTTTAAACGTTTCTATTATTTAATTGTTCTCAAAAGGAAACTTTTTAAATACAAATTTATGAGGCGATGATTCTGACTCGGAAATGTTTTTTAGTTATATTTAACTACTATTTAAAAATCAAATTATAGTTGTGCTAAATAAAGAAATTAACTAGCATACTAAACACGGTATAGAAAAACTATTAAGGTACGTAGAAAATATTCAAAAAAAGTTAGAGTACCTTCCCATGATGAAATAATTCATTCTCAGATGTCGTAAAAGGCGACTGAGGTACCGCATCCAATAGATGTCGGTATATCCACCCGAAACATTGTAGCTCAAATGCAACTGGCCGGGGATGGGCAGCAGCATTTCCGTCGCGAAGCTGCGCTCTGCAACTGTCGATAGTACATTATTTTTTGATATCTACTAAATTTGGAGAGCTGTAGACGTACAGCAGAATGCAAACTGAGTATAGTTGTTAACTTTAACGGAAAACAGTCACAAATAATAATATTTTTAATTATACCTATTGTATGTTAATCATATTGAATTGAAATCATAAATAGTAAGTATTGGTATGGTTATTGAAATTAACAACACCATAAATAGCCAACACCACTATTTTTACTGCAACACGTTTGTTTAATTGTACCCAAACTTTGTAGTTTAATTTTAAAACAGACGAGTTAAATAATTATTGGCTTTCCATCTCTCCCCATTTTTCAATGAAAGAAGAAGTGTTTATTTGATACCTATGTAAAGAAGTAGTTTAAATAGGTATTTATCAAATGGCGTTAACGTGCATTATCTATTTCTTTATTTTAAACAATAAAAAAGGGAATCGAACTAATGAGTCTGATATTACTATGGGTATATTTCTAGGGGAGGTCTTTTTTTGAAAAGAGTATTTTGACCATTTAAAATGATTCTACCAACACTGGATTGGCCATCGTGATTCTAGCTTCACCTGACTTCTGGTTAAATCTAATAATTCTGTATCAACAAAGATACGTAAATCTATATTAGACGATAAATGCGATGAGATTTAATTGATTTTCATGATTTGTTGTTTAATGTCGGAGTAAATAATCATTAAGATAGTCATTGTTCATTTAATATAAATCATAACCTATGCCAGTTTTCATGTAAATTTCGTCCTAGCTTAAATCCATGAACAAGAGTGAGTTTGAGTTAGTTTTTATCAGCTATTCTGCTATCGTTGTTAATCAGTCCGGGTTAAACAGACCGTTCGAACAGGATAAACCTCTGTCCAACTGACCTTCGCACGGACTCAGGTTTTTTCTGCGAGAATTTAATTCATAGAATTACCCGCTTTGTCGTGATTGTCCGCATCAGGATATTGTTTTACTTATTTCTTTATTTGTTATTGTTGGGACATTGCAGAAACGTTTCCCTAAACTTTGCCGACACGAGAGAACTTACAAGCCTTTAAACCAGTAATAAAAGTAAGCCTTTTAATCAATATCTAACCCGTCGTTCTATACATTCTTTGTAAAATAAAAGCCTTCATATCCCTTCATAGATATAAATATAATTTAAGTGTCTGTTGTACATTATCAAAATAAGTTTTTTTAATAATCATACGAAAGTATGTACGAGATACAAAAATCTGCTTTTTAATTTTATGCGTGTGCGTCTATTTTTGTGAAACTCCAAAACGGTTGGACCGATCTTAATGGGACTAACTGGTAGATATTCGACATTATAAGGAGTAATTTAGGCTACTTCTATTGCTTATTATAGCATAAGAAACATATTTCTAGGAACCGGGAACGAGCGCCGCTAGTAGTTATACTCGTATGTAATTTGTATAAATTTTGCCTTCTTTTTGTCGTGATATAAACTTAAAAATACAGTCTAGCTAGGTGGAATATGAATTTACATCGCTTTATAGATAGGAAGGCATTCCATTTATGCAGATATATCTTTCAACGTTTGATGAATAGTTAAACACGAACAAATCACATTTTTAATAATTTAATAAAAAAGTATTTTCGTTATGTGAACATAGACATCAAGTCAAGAACAGTCTATATAATGGTCAGAACATAACTAAACTAGACCGAGGAAATATATATTATTCTGTGGTAACTAAAATCAAGAAGTCACTTTACGATGGATTTTGTACTTACGTATAATAGATGATAACAATGACATTGAGTTACAATTTAGGTATCGAAAGTTTTCAAGTTTTTGTTGGCCATGTGGTACCGGCAGAGTAGAATAGTATGTACCTCCTTTATAGGGTGTCGTAAGAGGGGACTGAGGTACCTGAACAGATAGATGAAGGTGTATCTAGTTTAAATAGTGTAGCCTAAATGCAAAAGGGCGGAGATGGGTAACAGCATTCCCGTCGCGAAGCTACGCTCTGAGATTGCCACCACGCTTGCCCAGCGCAGCAATCATCGGTAAGTTCCCCTATTTTCGGGGAGGCTCTTATCCGGCATTGGAAGTTTTGCGGTGATTTAGAATGTCTTAAGCAGTCGTGTTAGTAGCATTTTGTGTAGAAAATTTTGTTATACCGCTGGGTATGTTAAATCATAATTACGTCATATCATAATTATGTCTATAGAAAATAAAGGTGTTTGTTTTAATATTGTATTACAATTACATGCATTATTATTGTTCACGCGTTTACAGATACATCTATACAATTATCTCAAAAAATCTTTTCCATTTTGAACTATACCTTATATTTAATACCTCACATTTTAGAGTTCACTGTTATGTACGGTATTTAAGTATTATTAATCTGTAAGTGCCTTGTAAATTGCTTCATTGACATTTTTGTTCAAATGTTAGAAGTGGATCAGTGTTTCGCTAATTCAGTAATTGTATTATGCAATCACTATGAGTAATAGTGCAGACTAATTAGATGTTACATTGTACGCTACAGTGCTAAGTGTTAACTTGACTAAATTGCGGAATAAAACCTTATTGAAATCTTAATTAAATGTCTGAAAATAAACTCTTCCTAAATTGTTATCATCAATATGTCTTTATATTTATAATATTGAAAAAGACTAAAACCAGCGCTTAAATGATGATATAAATCTGAGAAGGCTGTTTGATGTTGTTACTACTTTAATTTGTTTATGCCACACAACAGCTAAAGGATTAAAAAATTTATTCTTAAATAAATCTTCACCAGATACGTAGACTTATTCGTCTATAACCTAAGACCTTTTTTTAAGTTTGAATTAATACATCCTCAAATTATAAATTTGTGTACCAGTCTTCTAACTCAATGAAAATGAACAAAATGTATTATTTTTATATCTTAATTGTTAATTACATTTTTAATTTGTTAATGACTAAGTAAGCCTCTATAAGCGGAGTTTTATAGTTCCCTTGATTGATACATATAATATTGTTAAGTAATTCTTAATATAAAAAGGGTTAAAAAACTAGCTGTAACATAAATACGGCGTACACATACGGCGACAGCTTAACTTACACAAATCTATTAAGATTGCACCATCAATTGTGTTCTATCCAAACACCGATTGTTAGAGTTTCATATTGATTGAAGTTGTTGTCAGATTGAATATGACGATCTGTCGCCATGTGTGAAGCTAGATTCGATATGTGAAATCGATTTTATTGTGTTCATGCTTGAAATTGTTTTTGTTTTAGCAATCGGCCCTTATCATCTTATCTGCGCGCGCGCAGTTATCAATTCGAACGACCCGTGCGTTTTATTGTTTCATATGTATAGGGAGATTCTCTGTTATTCAATTTATCCTTTTGTGGAACTAGTTACAATTATTAAAATGCATTAAATATTTTTTTAAGCTGTCAATGTTTTATAAGTGTATATAAGTACTTGTAGCTCGCACTTGGAAGGCATTTTGTGTAAGTAACACTACATGTGTTTATTTGTAAATAAAGGTGTAAACAAACGTTTGCGAGTTAAATAAATAAATAAATAACACGTGTTTCAAGCTATTTATCACGGAGTCACGTCAACATACGGGATGTTAGACGAATTTATTTATTATGTATGTAAGTATTTTTGACTAGTAACTTTACAAAGTATAGTTTTGTCACCACACATTCAATCCGTGGTCAGTTTTGGCTGATAAGCTTGGTCTTTGAAAACAGGGAGTCCCCTTACACTTGTGGATATCCATATCACTGACACATTATAAGTGCACACATAATAAATATTTATTAATAGAAAGAAAAAATCTATATCTAAATCTATATATATATATTTGTTTTTTTATAAAAAAAATATAGGTATAAATATATTTTTACCAATTTTGATTTTACAAGATATTTTTGATTCAATTCGGCTCAAGTGTGAGATTTAAAGGATTTATCCTGCTTACCTGATGAAGGATTAATCAGGATAATGGTAGTCAAGTGGTCTTCAATCTAATCTCATGTATAATCTCAGTATTGTTTCAATACTCCAGGATTGCATCATTCTATACATCTTCAAGTAACCAGTTGTATTTAAATAGTATTGCATTATACCGAACGTCGTGGTGGCGGTCACGTCTTTCAGTTTTATATTACAGAGTACCAGTCCGCGGTTTCACCCGCGTAGTTAGTTCCCTTTCTTGTAAATTATGGAGACAAAATATAGCTTATGTTAATCGGTGATAATATCACATTGTAAATTTAAAAGAGTTTTTAAGATTGGTCTAGTAGTTTTCAAGGATATTTGTAACGTACACAAATTTGAAACCTGTTTGTATATTTTGACTATAGGTGGGTATCTCTATTGTTTTGTAATTATAATTACTGTAGTAAACGCAACTTTTTGTTAGTATTAGTTTTTTTTATAATCGGTCCAGTAGTTTTAGAGTTTATTTGTATACAAATAGAATATAAATCCCGTTGGCATATTATGACTTTGGCTATGACTTTAGGCCGTGAGGTACCGGAAAAGTAGAATAGTACCTCCCTCTGTACCAGTTGTCGTCAGAGGTGGGTGAGGTACCAGAACCGACAGATGGCGGTATAACCATCCTAAAAAGTGAAACTTATATATATATATAACGTAAAGCATTATCGTTGCAAAAGCTGCGCTCTGCGATTGCCAACACACTTGCCCAGCGCGGCAATAATGGGCGAAATTCCCATTTTCTAGAAAAGGGGATTTTAGGAAGGAAAAATTGCCCTAGGGGAGGCCTATGTCTAGTTGTGGACTTACAACTGTCATGATGATGACTTTATGAGATGGATCTCAAATTTTCTAGTAAATATAATAAGTCTATGATACTTCAGAATTAATTAGCTTTTTAAGTAAATGAGTTGTGGAAATCGGTCTATTAGTTTTTGAGTTTATTTGTTTTATTTTAGGTAGGGATCTAAAATTTTAGTATATAAAGCTGTCTTCCAGTGCTTTTTAATTTTAAAATTCACTCTTTTCAATTATTGCAAGAAATTCAAAGTCAGTTAAACACTTTTTCAGCTTATATTATTATTAGTATATACATACATATATAATTAAGTACTATATATTATTAGTATAGATAATAAAGTAACCACCCTGTATATACTTACTTAACGCTGTGTGCGGGAATCGATTCTTTGTTCTTGTCATTCGCGTTATCTGTGAATCAAACTAACTCAACATTAATTCATATATCATCGAGTACTATTGGAAATACAAATTATATATCTGTTTGTTTTACATATTTAATTTAATACAATATATTTTAAGACATGCAGTTCGGCTTGATGCTTTTTCGGGATTCAGCATATAAGGCAAGGAAAAGAGGCAGACTCAAACGTCATTCTGAGAAAAAAAACAAATGTTTATTTTGTATTAATTAATAGAAATAACGATGACTCGTCAGCCGAATTATTATTTTAACCATTATGTGTATGCGGATATATAAGATAGAAGTTGTATACATGTGATATAAATGTTTACTGGGTCTGGTTGAAGAAATCCAGCTTACTTAGTAGTAGAGTGTAAGTGGCAGCTTTCACTGGGTTTACTGGGTCTGGTTGAAGAGAATCAGCTTACTAAGAAGCAGAGTATAAGTGGCAGCTGGCACTGGGTTTACTGGGTTCAGTTGAAGAACACCAGTATACTAAGAAGCTGAGTGTAGTAGTAACTGGCACTCCGTTAACAGCACAACTGGGTTATTTAGAGTCTTGATTTTAGTACACAGCGGTACACACTAATTAGCAGTCAATATATTAGACCGCTTGAAAGATGTTACATTGTTGCAATCTCCACGAGTTAGTGAATACCTACCACAATTGGCACTAATAATGTTGATAAACCTCTCATTTGACTCGTGTGCACAGTTATACGCACGTTGACTCTATTTCTGTACAAGGTTACAGATTTTAATTGTCTGTACATAGTTGGTTTCTTTGTATACAAATATAAATTTTGTGATATCTTGAGTACGGTTTCAAGATAAACTTTGTTATATACTTCTCCAGGAAGGTAAGCATTAGGTAAACAGTAATTAAGGTAAATAAATAAGGGCTAAAGAGAAAACAGGTAACATACAAAAATAACTCACAAGAAACGTTACAACTCTCCTTGTGAGTTATTATTAGAACGGAGTTTTTTGCGCGATCGAATCAGGAATGTGGAGATTCGTAAGAGAATCAAAGTGACCGACATTGCCCGGTGGATTAGTAAGTTGAAGTGGCAGTGGGTAGGGCATTTGGTACGAAGAACCGATGGCCGATAGAGTCCTAAGGTTCTGGAATGGAGACCACGTACCGGCAAGCGCAGCATAGGGCGTCCATCCGCAAGATGGACAGACGATCTGACTAAAACCGCATTATCGCGCTGGATACAGGCCGCATACAACCGGTCCTATTGGAGATTACTTGGGGAGGCCTATGCCCAGCAGTGGACGTCTTATGGCTTATGGTTGATTTATCTTATCGCGTATGAATTACATATAATTTATCAGATGTATTAGATTACATTCAATGATTGATTGATATCTGTTTGACAAAAACATATATTTTTATGGTATTGGTATCTGTTGCCCATTGACTGCTACAATTGGCCAGCTAGATGACAGGTCTGCCAAATGCCAGGCCATGGCCTTAGATCGATTCGACTTAAGCTGTGTTATGGAGTTTTCTGTAAACAAATGTTAAACACATTTCTCTATTTTTGGTGATATAAGCACGTACATTATTAAATCAAAACATAAAGTTTATATAAACAATTATATTTTAACTTATTAAACAAAAAGTTTTACCTATCTATATGTTATGCTTTAAAATTATGGTATTTGCAATGCTTAAACTTAGCTAAAACAAAAAGAAACGCGTTTTTCGAAAAACCCTTTATAACTTGTAAATTACACATCAACTGGTGCAAACGCCTACATTGCCACTAGTACGTGACTTTCCCTGAGTTTCGCAAACATTAAGCTATCGATGCATCCCGTGCGTGACATACGCCGAGTGCGTTTTCCGCGAGATGATTTTGTTAAATAACGACTTCATGTTTAGATTTTTGTGAGATAATAACAGATAGTAACCATTTATTGATCAATTATAATGCATTTATTTATTTTACTTACTATTTTATTTACAAATTAGTAATAAATATTATATATGTATATACTCTGTTTTCTCCGAAATTACGAAAGAGTTGCGGAATATCGTTGTGTATCTTAGTAATTGCTTCTAGATATGCTATAACACTTTTTAAACGGTCGTTCTTTTAGTAAAAATCGCACAACCTCCTTATCCTCCTATATTCTCAAAATAGCAATTTCAAGAATTCCGGCGATTTCCGCCGTCTAATGGTTGACATTGTACATAAGACATACAGGTACATATGACCAGTTAAGTTTCAAATACTTCACTATATCAATATCAATTTATTAAGATATACCATCAACATATATATATATATATATATATATATATAAAACATATTATGAATGACTTAGCTAAGTTCTTGAAGTTTCTTAGACTATGTAAATTAGCATTACTCTACTTTCAGTGATTTTATAAGAATAACATATTATACAAATAAATAATACTTTATAAATGTGTAGTAATTGGCGCTAAATGGTACAATTTTATTTTGTTATTTTTAATAAATTATATTTAGGCGATAACTGAAAAGGCGGCTACCTTTTAATAGACCATTTACATTTTTTTAAGAAAACACATTCCCTATAAGTCCTTGTTTGTTTAGAGTTGTAGGTAAATGCTTCTGATCTTGTCCAGTTTGTCTTCTATTCTAAGTTCAGTTTTCAATCTTCTAAAAATGCACACGTAGTATGAGTCCACTCTTGGCATTCACCGCGTGCCTTATGATGGATCAGAACACATAAAGGCTGCGCAGTGAACGCGAGGAGGAGGACTGTATTCTTCTCTTGGTTCTTCTTTAGTCGTTTCTATTGTTATTTTCTTTCCTTTTTTCTTTCTTCTTTCTTCTTTTCTTTCATCTTTTACTTGTTCTTTGTCACTTAATTTATGTTGTATCTTGCGTCGCAGATTCCCGTATTTAAAAAATAAATAAAAACAATACAACATTGGTTTGCAATAAACTGTTTGAACTTATTATATTTACAATAAATCTTAGTGAATAGTTAGTCAAACTTAGTGGGCTTATCAATTATATACGAGATTATTACAACAAAATAGGTTAAAACTTAAGCGCCTACTGTTTAACATTAGCAATTATAATATCAACATTCTTGCGCATCATTTGTTATGGCGTTTAACAAATTATAAAAGCAGTAATATTAAAAATCAGGTACTGGTACAGCAACCCCTACATTAAAACATTATTTGATGAGTATTTGTGATTATGTTATAGTGCATATACATAAGTGTTAAAATAAGTGTAACATAACGACTACAAAGCGACCTTGGCCCCAAGAGTCAAGTTCGAGCCATAAAATCTTATTGCCCCATTGAAACCCTCATAAACGGTTTTCCCAATGGTCGGATATTATTGCTAAATTAATATGCAACGGAATATTTGCCGTTGGGGAGAGGCGTTCTACTAACGGAATATGTATAATTTAAATTCGCGTTGGCTAGACTGGTAACGAGTATACGGTACCGTCTCTTTAAAGGAACGAATAAACCTTGGTGGTGACGAGTATGTTTATATATTTTGTACATTGCTCTTGATTTTTGTAAGGCGACAAAAAAACTTTTAAAGTATCTTTAATTTGATTCGTTTTTAAATTAAAAAATGATTAGTAAATAATAAGTTTCTTGTGTCATGGTGCCTAACAAAACGAGACACATACATAACTGATTTATGCGCATATTTTCGCGTTGAAATCTATTTTGTACAAAAGCATAATATTCCGGATAGTAATACAAGGATGTAAATTACACGGTCCTTTACACACGATATGCTAAACTGTCCGCACTTACCGCAGTTTACGTGCAAACGACAGAAGTCGCGTGCGTTTATTACCTATATGTATACATTTTATTATATATATATATATATCGACGATACTCTAAAATATATCAATGGATTGGCATGAATCTATAATAAACGTAGATTCTGTATCAAAGAACTATAATTAATTTTTTGTATCCCATGAAGAGGGGACTCTTGACTAAGCCAAACCGAAGATAGTCTTTGCAAATACTTTAAATTCATGCAATTATTGTTATGTTATTATACTTAAACGAATATATTATTGAAACAAAAAATATATATGCCCAAAAATATGTCACAAAAACACAGACATTAAAAAAGAAAGTTTGCAATTTGCTATAAATGAAAAAAATCACAAACCGACGCAACCCAATCAAGCTCACAACACAACACAACAACTACCACCAACATCGGATCACAACTTTTTACTAACAAAAACGCAAAGGGATACGCAGTGCATGTCATATAGTTTGTAGATTGGGTCGCGCGTAGATTGAGGGTGCATTGTCCCCGGACAATAGAGGACGCAGCTGCCCTATTAAGAGGAGGGGTGGAAGGGCCCAACGTACCAAATTTCGGTAACGAGTGCTTTGAACTATGCTTGCCGTTGCAATAATATTACTTTTGTAATTATAGTGCTCAGGTCCGAACTCATACTGGTGGCTTATGCAACCCTTATATGTGGTATTCACAGTTAAAGCAAATGTCAGTCAAACAATTTTTTTAATACCACTTTAACGTGACTCTTCAACGCAATTACCAAAAATAAAATTAAATAGCGTACAAAAAGTAAATGAGTTCAAATATTATTAGTTTAGAACCTAATTTCGGGGAAGGAGAATCAGGTCCAAAGCTGAGCAAAGATTACATTTTCAATATTATACACTTAACATTACTGGCAACACTGTGCAAGTCAAAATCCACAAAATAATCAATGTTATATTTTGTCTTCTTAAAAAGAAAATATAGCGTAACTAATGAAGGAGTTTGAAACGAAAAACGGGCGGTAAATAAAGCTCAGTAGTCACAATTTTTTTATAAGTGCCCCGGTCATTGTGCGAGGTCAGTTAAGTTAGGTAAGCTAAAGTGCCATGGTATTTTAGTTTAATGTTAGCTGTAATTCGTAGTAGCGGTACACTGAATGGTCGCGATGTTATCTGCCGCCGGTCGATACTCGATTCACAGTCGATCGCGATAAGCAAATGCTTGTGCTTGCATGTAGTATTCAGAATTACTAAGTTATACCGGTTTGGGATGTACAAATGTTGAACAAGTTAAGATATATTTAGGTAATTTGAAAATAAGAGGATGATTTAGTAGTTATTAGGATCACTGTGACGTCTATAATTTTTTGAGTTATTTTTTGGTATTTCTAGTTGTATTATAATACAACATAGGTGCATCATTATTGGAAAAATATTCATGTATTATAGTTTATATATCTTATAGAAAAAAATTGAAACATGAATAACTATTTTTAACTATGTACCAGATAATTAAAACTAACTTAACTTGGTTGCATTGTCATGAAATTTGATTTGCATGTCTTAGTAATTAACAAATAGGATTATGTAAACACTATCACAAGAAATTATCAATGTACCCTTTAAGTTTCAACATTTCCAATCGATATATTACAAGCGCTGAAGTCTGAAAACCATGTCTACGCTTAATGCCAGTGGCGCTATCTGGTGCCAACCACGTGCTGTGAAGAGTGAACACGCAAAATTCCTCAACTGTATGACCCGAGTCGTGACCTTGGCTAATCACTAGGTTTTAGTGGTTCCATATTGTTCATGAGTTTTGTCCTCGATCACGATACCCTTTTCTTTCTCTAACTTTAGTATTGTGACAAAGTCGTATATTATATGACTCCTTTCCTTATTTAAATTGGCAATTTAGAGCTTTTATCGCGGTAGGTTTTAATAACCCAAAAAGTTTCGAGGTACTTAATTTATATCTAGATTTTTTTCAGTGCTTCTTACTTTTCTGGGGTACCTTCAAAGATAAAAGTTCGTTAAATAAAATGTTACTGCGTTTTGCGCAAACTAAACTAAATTAACGACGCTGACTAACGCCGACCACGTGACTTAGCCCGTTAGCACGCAAAAAAGCTTCGGCTCTCCGACCCCGTCCGTGACCGTAGACTAATCACGAGCATTACAGTATTTTCACTCATTCCCGCATGCTTTAGCGAAAATTGATCGAGACCTTGGAATATTGCCCTCGTTTGCAATCGGCCAACATCGATACTGATTTCTGGTACTGAATTCTGATTGTTATCTTTGTCAAATGGCTGGATGTTTTATTTACTTGACGATAAAATAACAAATCTAGTGCTTGGATTTTTTTGATGATATAGCTACTGTGTGATGATATAGCTATTTTGTATATAACTCTGCCATTTGGCTTCATCAAGGGAGCTTAATAATTTGTATATTTTGAAGTTTTATATAATATGGGTGATTTAGAATATGTTTACCAAAATAAACGAGAGTTGAGTTCTTTGAAAAATGTATTAAAATGTGAGTGACAATATAAGCTATCAGACACTAATCAGCGATTCTTTGGAAATCTGTGCTCCCATATCTATATTTTTTCTTAAATTAATATGTCGCTATATAGAGGTTGCTGCGACCTTCTTAAAGCAGATAAATCGCTATCCTAATGGTAGCATTTGACAATCCAAATGTCATTTTAAATTTCAAAAATTGAATCTCGCGCTACTTGGCAACAAAGCTTGTTACTTCTGGTTTATGTCTGCAAGTAGTTTTAATGACTACGTTTGTTGCATTGTTGAGTCGAAGCTGACGTGGCACGGCAGTGTCTTGCGTGTCGTGTTGATGCTATAAATAAGCGGAGCTAGTCACGGCTCGGGCGGCCATCGATCGCGATCAGCTGACACCACAGCAGTTCACTACTCTGATGCGTGATTGATTAGAGGCGAGGTTTACCCGTAATTTTACTTGTAGCTTTAACTTTTATTGGAGATAACTTAAATCAGCGCTAAAAATCCTTAAGACCTAAACACGTTTCCTTAATATTATTAGCGAAAATGATTGTTTTCTAAACACTGTTAATTTGTCTTTTGTATAGTTTACCTAATGACAGAAACCTGTAGTTGTAATGTGTCAGAGAGACTAAATGAAGGAATTTTAATATATAAATTTATAGAGCTTAACTTAATTTGTTAAAAGAAAAAAAAATGTGAATAGGTAATGTTAGTGTATTATGATTGTAATCAAATGTAATACTGTAATTGTTGGAATTTTGTAATGATGTGTATCAGATATAGGCATGTTATACATTATATTATTTTTATATAATGTTATTAGTACATTAATTAAGTCTATGGCTTAATTAAGTCTAAATAATCTGAGTAAGATATAATTTGCAAAAAGTCTTTACGATAAATGACTCAATTAGGAGATGAAAGGAAATCGTAACGAACGTATTTTCTAAGAACAGTGTTAGCAAACAGAAGTATAAAACAAATTTTGTCTAGTAATATATGCAATAGAATATTCTGTAGGAATCAAAAGATTTCAATCACACAGCACAAACAGGGTTCTGCGGTTGATTGATTGCCGGCCGGGCCGCACGCGCCTACTGCACTCTCCATGGTGAAGGAATGTAAACACAGCTTTCGTTAGGGTTGACTTCTTTAAATTTTGATTACCATATGATTAAAGAAATTTCTATATACACAATGTGTAAAAAGTTGAAGTCGACTTTATAGAAACATAATCATAACTATAGATAACAGGTTATTTTACCTTTATCCTACATATTGTTAATTAAGCTAACAAAGCTGGTTAAAAAAATGTTGTTTAAACTTTAACAAAGCAAGTAAAAAAAAGTAAAAAGTAAAAGTTGCAGTATTCTCAGAAGCAAACTTTGATTTCAAATAAACTAATAATGAGGTTTTATTACATTGGTGTTAACTAGTACGCGATTTTCGGATTTTAATATTTCATTATAATTAGACTTGATCTGTTGATAAGAGAAATGAATGAATGAATAAATGAGAGACCAACAAAGGTAAGTGTGAACTTTAACTACTCATGTCTTTAATACGCTGTTAATACTGTTTGTTGACAACCCTACAGGCTATTAAAGCCCCCCCTTACCAGGGTAGCACCTGTTATCGCTGTTGGTTCAGGAGTGCGGGCCGGCCATCGGCTTACGGCAAACGTAAACATTGACCCACTGCGGATTTCGTTTGCGCCAATCTCGGCATTACTTTATTTACAGAGCGTTTGAGACCAGATTATTCCATTGGCCTGTTTGCAACCGTTTAAGATAACGCATGTTATTGTTCCTTTTTTTAAATGTATTTTATTAGCTTGGCTTAGTCAAATGGTTGATTGAGGTCCCGTAAACCATGTTTTATATAACGCGTTGTTAAGCTTTGTTTGTTCACCTTTACTGTACTGAGAGTCTGTAGTTCAAATTTAATGCTACCCAATTTTTTAATACTGACTCCGGTTATTTTGGTGAATGAAGACTTTTTTCTATTTCGGGTCGGTTTCACCAGTTGTTGTTGCCCAAAAAAATTAGTTGCTAAGCAAAATAAGGGTTTAATAAAATCTATTTTAGCAGATTAATTTTATTGATAGTTGTGAGTACTTTATATTTATGGCAACATGCTACAGCTTCTTATGGGAAGCAAACCATGTTTTTAAACGGTCTTTTTATTGTGTTGTCGTCTAACGCTGCATACATTATTCAATCTTGCTAATTGTACACCCAAATTTTTCATCTCATTAAAATAAATGAACAGAATATTATCTACTTCTAGCGTGTAAAAACTTTGGATTCAAATATAGATAACTAAGTTCTAAAAGCAAGGAAATGTTGTAGGCATTAATTATTTTTGGTTACCAAGTAATGTCAGTGACATTTGAAGGGTTCATATGTTGTTAAACATGTAGTTCCCGGTCGCCGTGGCAACTGGTGGAGGTATACACGGGAATTCCTGCCCCACACGTCGCCAGGTCCATTATATACCATAAATTATAAAACATGTATAAAAAAGCAGTCGGACGAGGTCTAAGTGGGTTTTCAAGGAATTCGTTAAAAATTATTTATCTGTAATTGACGTGTAGTATTTTTTTATTCGGATAAGCTTTGTGGGGAAAAAGAAAAGGTTTACTGTGATAAATTGTTTAATTAGAAAAGAACCTTTTTTGTGAATACCTCCAAATAAAATATGATTTAATTAAAATCAATTTTTTATTTTATGAATAGAATTCTTCTTGATTAGTTATAAAAATAATGAGAAAAATTTCGAAATATTGATTTACTCTCAAAACGTCCGGCACAAAAACAATTTTATCTGTCTATACCCTCGTGTTATATTGTCTGTATAATTATACTGTCACTATTTATGCACTATAGCATCACCATGGAAATTTGACATCACAGGCATCACATGTATATTTAATATCAGGTTATATCTTATAGCTATAAAACATATGAATGCGAGAACAGTAGTGTGCCTGTTCACACGTAACGGCTGATTTTAATAAGTCTCGAAGAAAACTATTAGGCCAAGAGAAATAAATGACTGATACATTCAGTGTTTCTCTTCCAATATTCTACATTTAGATGAAACCCACTAAACTACACAAGTACAACCAAAAGAAGCGTGTCACCTTAGTCCGCTACAGTTCTATCGCCAATTTAGATTGTAATGTTACAAATTAAATCGTAATAACATGACGTTTATACTTTGAGAATATCTAATAATCAATAGACTATCTTTTTTATTTAACACCGTGCGTGATATCAGATTAGCATACCCACTCGAGGGCGAGAGGGTGAGAGGGAAGCCCTCGCCGCTTCCGCTTACGTCACTCCTTCGAGCATTGTCCCCAAGCGACCATTACTAGCGGAGTGCACTGTGCGTATATTATAATACTCACTTAAGACTAAAGGCTCTTCTTGGATAAGAGTTTAATTGTACGGTTCAGAGAGGGAATGAGTAGAAAATACGTGACAACACATACATTCTTCTGGAAAAAAAAAATTTACCTTGTTATTTTATAAATAACTTTTGAATTGAAAATCATCCTCATCATTATTGTAGCAATCACAAAATGACCACTGCTGGACCTAGGGCTCGCTAAGAAAGTCAAAAGAACTGCCGAGCTGGCCAGAAGCAATCGCAGAGCGGAGCTTTGCGACGAGGTTGATGCTGCCTATGACCATTACGCGGCCATCTGTCGGTTTCGGTACCTCAATCGTCCCTAACGACAACCACACAAGTAATGCTAAACTATTCTGTCAGTATACCACGGCAGACATATTATTTACTCTTAAAAAATCGTTTAATTAACTATTTTTCAAATCTATGTATAATATAATTCATAAATCAATATATCTATAAGTTTAAAAAAACGGGGTCTATATGGCCTTAATCCGTACAGTCAAAAAGAGACGATTGCTTGATTATATTTAAGAAGAGTTTGGTATGATTGATAAAAAATAACAAAAATAACAATCGATAGCAAACGGTACGCGCGTACACGCCATTCATTAAATAACCACACCAAACTCCGACCCAATAAAATCATCCTAGTTATTTCGGGCGATTCAATGGAGCCCCACAACGTAAACTGGCCGACCTTAGCACACTTTAAAAGGTCTATTATTACCGGCTAATAATAATAATAATATGCGAAAGGAAGGGTGTTGCGCGGCGCCCTGTAGGACGTTGAACTGAGTTTTTTTAATGCGAGTGGCTAATATGATCCTTGGGATTTTATGTGTAACTTTTTGTGAATAGAATTATTTAATAGGCGCTTATTGATGTGATATATAAATGAAATATTTATTGTCACAGACAGACAGATTTTTATTTCTTAATAATGTTTTTTTTCTTTATACTCGTAAATATTTAACGCAAAGACTGCATTTTTTACGTATCTTTAAACCTGTTTTTCGATAGTATTTATTGAGAATTTGTTATAATCTAAGCACTTCAATACTATATGCACAAGTATGAGTATAGATATAAAAATGTTTATAAATTATATATTATTTACATCACAGCTATGAAATATATAGATAATACCTATAAGTTGAAATATGACAATTTTCATCTCTGGTCGAAAAGATATTTTAAGAACTTGTAAAGTATAAGATTAGTTTAATGATTTATTCAAATGTAATTTTAAAACTTTTATTATAATTTGAGGGGAACATAATATGCTTTAGCGGTTGTTAACTTGTTTTCAGATTTGAATGATTTTAATAACAAAAGAATGAATATAATGCATTTTAAAAAATAACATTCGTCGTTCACTGTCATGTTGACCCTAAGCAGTCTTCAATGGCTACAATCCGGTCTTTATTCTAATGGGAATCTAGCGTAAGTCCCTAGTGTGACAGGGGAATAGGGAGAAAGCGTACCGTGGGAGATGGGACACTGTCATATTCGGCTGAAAGCCCCACCCAGCGCAGCTGTTACCATAAAATATGGATTGTCGATATACCGATTGTTTGATCCAAGGCTCTATTGTTCATGTGCGATGATTGTTCGCCGTTTATTGTCGCAACGATGTGTGAATTGTGTTTGGTATTATTATTTTTGACAGCCCTAATGGGGTCAATCATTTTCCCAAGAAATAATAACAGAGTTTTGACCCTTCTCTCTTAAATGTACAAGTTATATCTGGTTGAGTGGCTCTGATAAGTTTTAGATTATAACTTAAGATATGTTTTACTGTAAAAAAGAGCCCCCTTTTACTTTCATCTAAATTTAAACCAGCTGAGCTGTATGGTTTAATGCATAATAGAATAAACCGAGTGCGCATAATAATTAGTAATGTAAGGGTTGTTCACCCTAAAACATTTGGAGCAGGGCATACATGTATTTCAAAAAAACGTTTAAAAATTCAAGATTAATTAATAGTGCAGCTTCTGCATAGACAAGCTAGTGGGATAGCATTGAATTAATTACGAAAACCGGTTGGATTACACGCGTCACGCTTTTGAATCTGGCGGCACAATAGATGCATTTTAATGCATCCTATTACTTATGCAGAGTGCAAATAATATAGGCTAGACAAAGCGCGTGGGATTACTGGGGTGCTGTTTAGCCTGGGGTCGTCGCACGCAGCTGCGCTTGCGCGGATCGAATTGATAAGTTCGCGCACATGGCGCGTGGCGTGTGCTGTCGCGAGGGGGAGACAATATGGCGGTCGGTCGTCACGTCACGGTGCTTTACATGCTACTTATTTTGTTTTTGACCACCTGATTAAGCTGATTCTGAGTTGAAAAGTGTTGATTAAATTATTAAAATATGTAAAAGCAGCCTTTATATCTTTGTGCAATGCTCTGGCTATAAGTTTTTGGAATAAAAATTATTTATAATTTTTTATACTTATAAAAATGATATTTTTTAATACATTTTTTTACTTCAAATATTTAAATAGGTTTAAAATAGGTTATTGATACCAAAGTAACCTAAACTTCTATTGGAAAAGGTTGTAAGATTCGGCACAATTATAGAAGTTTAACGTAATTTATGATTTTGTTTCATTAAATTATTTTTATTTTATTATGTAGACACACGCATTATTTAATGTTTCTAACATTAAGAGCATTTAAAACATTGAAAGAGGTACCAAACTACAATCAACCGTTGTCGCTTTCTAACAAAATCATAAAAGATTAATATATATACAAATTTTATCTTTAAATTGTTTTTTATTCTTTTACATATTTATGTACCTAAGCATGGCCCTTTGTCGTAGACATTGAAGGTTCAATCCACTAAGGCAAATTGTCTTACAATTGTAGAATAATTATTATAAATGCACACAAGTAGGCAGTGCTGACGACACTGTATCGTCGTTCATCACCCGCGCTCCTTATCGGATGCGATCAATGCCATATCATATTGGACCTGAACTTTTATATATACATATATACATACGAGTATATAGATTATACATAAGTTAATATATTTAACGTGTGTTTGTAACTAAATTGATTCACGTTTCTTTGTTAAAATTCTCATACTTATATATAGAACAAAAAAAAACAAAGATAAAGTCATACTATTTAGTCGTCCTACTCGCATAATATTGATATTAATAAATTATATTCCAAGTGATAACTTGGCTGATATTTTTTTGTTTGTATTATTTTATATCCGCTCTAATGTATAAAGTATGATTCTCTTTTAATTATAAGTATCAATGATTATTGATTTTTTATAATTAAAAATTATGATGTTTTTACAACTTTATATATGATTATTTGATTATTCATTCTTGCTTTATTTATCCTAATTGTGTAATTTGTTTTACGCTTTGTTTGTCGC
Organism: Heortia vitessoides; assembly: GCA_020976665.1. Classification (NCBI taxonomy): domain Eukaryota; kingdom Metazoa; phylum Arthropoda; class Insecta; order Lepidoptera; family Crambidae; genus Heortia; species Heortia vitessoides. The sequence continues at coordinate 5,194,117 of JACJUM010003174.1, forward strand.
TGTATTACAATTTAAATAATGATAATACCGATCTATAATAGAGGATGGAAACTCTTTCTAAATTATTTTAATCATAATTTAATATTAATTATACACAGAAATATTTTTGTTAAAATCATTTTATTTATTAAAGCCTGTAGAACGACTATTGCGGCTTTTATTTTAAATTGAACGATATTGTTTCGCCCACAAAAAAGAGTTTGATTAAAATATAAAAAAAATAGAATCTTACAATACAAATACAATAGTTACGTATATATAATAATACAAAACGTAGACGTGCGTAACAATAACTAAAAACTCAAGCATTAAATGAAAATTAAAAGTGATTAGTAAGTTATTTAGTAAGCGTGGTAATAGTTATTAGTTAAGTGCTTAAAAACAATGCCAATGTTGCTTCCATTAATTAAATATGTACGAATATTAGATACGTAGAATCAGTTCGAATACAGTTTTTTTTGTTTGTGATTGCTTGTGTAACAAGAAATTAGAGAGTTTTAACGGAAATTTATTAAAAAGGGTTTAAAATGTAATATGAAGTAAATGTATGCAATAAATAGAAATGATGATTATTTGGTAAAAAATCGCTCTCCTAAAGATATTTTCTTCTAGTTGTTTAGTATATGATGTGATTCCGTCAGTTTTTTTAAATAACATATTTTAGTTATTTTTTTTAATGTTATGCTTTATTTTATTTTTACCGTGATGCCTAAATACTCTATAAATGTGTCTGATAGTTTGCTAAATGTTAAACTTTAAATGATGGAGTATTTTTAGTATTGCATCTAACAATGCCTAGAAGATGGAACTGAAATTATCCATAAATCCAATTTAAAAATTATAATTTATTTATAGAGCCTATAAAAGTATACAAATTTCTTCGAAAAATTTATTAAAAATTTATTGTATCAATTCTAGGCGTATTTAAATATACATTTTTACAAGCTAAATAAAGTAAATTTTAAAAGTGATACGTTATTGTATGTATATTAACATGAATCTGTTAACACAATGCTGTTTGAATATCTGAATTCGAAGTTAATCTTAACCTCTTATTTATTATATTTCCTTTACTTTCTTCTAAGTCATAAATATTATATATATATATATATTGCTTTGTTATTGTATTAAAATGAGACACGACTATTTTGTATGTTAATTAAGCTTTATTTTAAAATGAAATGAATATTTTGTCGGCCTATTTACTCATAATTAAAAATGTTAAAATGAAAATTGTAATTATTTAGCTACCCGTACAAAGTCAAAATCAGCCGTACGTTTTGAATAAGTAAATTGAAATATTGTTATAATCCAGTGATAGTGTCTGCGTCTAATGTTTTGAACATATTCAGTATATATTTTTATTAAAATTATTACCACTGTCTTTAATTTAGTTATTTAATAATTTTAACTAAAAAGGAAATATATAAATCATGTGAAATGATTATTAAAAGAAATCGCACTGGCATAATTGAACTTAAATCACTTCAAATGTCTAAACTATGTAACGTAATTATAATAATACTTAACTGTAATTATAATTGATGTGTAATTATTATATGATAACCGTTCTTCTTTTAAATTAATGCTTACACTGCATCAAATAGTAAAAAGTTACCGGGCACACGGTATAACTTTATTACCGGTAAAAAAAAATTATTACCGCTTATACCCGTAAATGGGTTTTTATAACCGGTCGTCGGCGGGCGGGCGGCCGCCTACACCGCGCGCTTCGTAGCAACTGCTACGGCTACGGACTACCGCTATCTACGCTTATTACCCCCACTACGGTACAATGGAAACCGATAAGGTAATCACACACCAGGCATTTTATCGCATACATCTAAACCATTGTGTAATGGACAATGCTCTTTCGATATTAACTTTCGACTGTATACGAAAAAGTCTTCCTTTTCCAATGAATAAAGTGGATAATATCAGAATTCAGTTTTATAAAACGTACCGAGTCTTTATTAAATAAAATGGATACTCGATTTGATTGATTAGTTACGATTATGGTCAACATATAAACAAAGAAAAACCGTCTCATTTTTATTACAAGTGTAGTTACTACATCGTAAAGGCAGAGACACCGAGCAAGCGACATAAAGCTAAACATAAAATTGTAGGGCGTGCGGGTAGTACGGGATCCGTGGGTATAGGGGAGCTGGGAGGAAAGGGGGGATGTTGGCTCGTTGCCAGCCGGCAAGGTGAAGTGGTGGCGCCAGTGAAAGTCGTCAGCCTCTCGTCTTCTCCTCTTAGACTTAACATCGAATATCTACAACACGTTGCGTGCAAGCTTTGTGCGTCATACAATATGACCCTAGTTTGTCCCTCTTATAATTCCGTCAAGTTACCGGAGAGTATTTCTACGGAAACAATTACAGTTATGGATATTGTTTAAAAAAACACTTTACAAAACATAAAGGTTTAAATATTTGCAATGTTAAGTAGCCCTATAAAATATGAATTTAAAACACTACAAAATGTTCAAAAGAATATTTTTAAGTAAAGTGTAAAATTTTAATGCGAGTAATTTAAATTCCAACAAATTAGAATAGATATATTTGCCACAAGTAAATTAATAGTAACGAATTTTCAATAGAAATTTATCCTCCACATTCGATTTAAACAATGTCAAAATATGCAAACCACGTCCAAATAACATCTATAAAAACCCGAAACGTGAATAATTTATTTAAAAGACAATAAATAAAGCGCGATATTGACGAGTGTAAAATAATTCGGGGTGCAGTAGCGGACACATAAGTAATATCGCGTACAACGGCATGCGTACGTACCGGTGCGTCCGGCGATGCGGCAGCGGTGCGGCGGCGGCACGACAGCAGCACGGCACTCACTAACCACGACTGACACTCGCGAACCCGCGCGACCGGCGTTACCAGACACCAAAAGCAAAATGGACATACCTGAGGGTGGCGGCTGGCACGGGGCGCGCTCGCTACTTGAATGAGGTCCGGGCGACACGGCGCGCGCAGGGGGCGCGGCCAGCCCGCGTGGCTCCGGGCACCCCTCTCCCCGCGCACCTCGCAACCCCAACCCCAACCTCCCCGTCACAGCGACCCCCCGCGCCCCGCCTGCACCGCTCAGCTGAGCCCCGATTAGCCCCCGGCCGGGCTATTCAATTAAGGTTGTTCGGTGCATCGCCGACGCCGGCCCTGCCCGGTTCGGCCTTTGAGAGCTCTTCATTACGACCTCTCTATCACCGATCCCGTTATTCTTATTCGGGAAACTAAATTTGAATTTTTCTGACCGAACGCTGCGATATTAGCCGGAGATATTTGTTTATTGCTCGTCTATCCCGCCTTGAATATGTATGCGACTTTGATCTCGTTCGCTTTATGAGAAATGGAATATTTGAATATTCGCATCTTCCCTTTTTTGCTCTGTTTTGCGCGTTTGATAATGTCTTAGAGCGCAGTTCCATTAGCGAAATAAACATTCTTTACAAAAACAAATATGCAGACATTAAAAATATATTATCCACTTTACCCTACAGAGTGCATTTATTTCGAGATATGTATGTAGTTATACTGTTACTGTTTATTATTTGCAGCATATGATTGTCTTCGTAAAAAATGGATGGTGCAGCGATACCAACGATGCGATAGCGGATAGTATTTGAATTGAAAATTAAGTGACAACGTTTGGAGATGTACATTAGTGTAATATTTAAATTGTAGTAGAACATAAATTACAACTGCAGAACGAAATGAAACTACAGTAAAAATCTACAATAGTTGTCGTAGCGCCCGTAACGGCTCCTTGTGCTACAGAGCTACAAGGCGCAGCGATAAAATCTTTGTTCTACTTTCTCAAGTAACTCTCAATGTATTTCTTGTGAAATAAAATATGAATTATATTTGACGATTTATACATATAATTATATTTTGATTTAAAAAAAAAATAGTATACGCATACTTCAAGTTATCATAATAAGATTCAATGTAGATTATTATTGAGCCGTGACGACGAGCGGTTAGCAATTACGTGACAGATGTGCAACACAACAAAGACACAGTTTTAATCATACGGGCTTTTTATTGGCAAATCCGTTGAGATATTTTATATGCACGTTGTTGGAAAACCATTACACTCAGTACGTTTTCCTATCAACATATTTATTTAGTGTATGCTACAGCCAAATTAATTACCATATTAAATTTTAAATAATTACTATATTAAAGGTTGAATATTTTAATAAAGAAATCAAATAAATATAATTTAATATAGTTTTATATACTATAAAAATACCAAATATACCCATACACGGTAGCGCATAAGTTATCACATTATTGTTATATTCGGTAAATATGTCATTGGTCGACTATTTTGTTACCATTATTTATGATATCACATGTTATTCAGAGGTAAAGTAGCATGTATCATCATATCAGCCACTAGGAGTCCAATGCTGGTCACTCTCCAAGAAAGGACGAATCAGCCGAGCCACTCCGGGTCCAGCCAGGCCAGCCAGTCTAATAGTGGACATGGACCTCCAAAATAATCATTTTCTCTGAATAATTTTAAAATTATAACAATATTGCAGATAGCAATATTTCTGTATATTTGTATTTGTAAGTTGAAATTCACGACTATTTAAAAGGATCTTGGATCACGATGCATTAATGAAAATATTGTGGTGACTTAATAACAAATAGGAGAAATTGTACATTTCAGTTCATTTCAGCCAGCCGGCGGCACGGAAGTCCTTCCGCTGAGTTCAATACAGCTGTAACATCCATTTATACGCTTCACGGCACTTTTGACTTTACGTGATTTAATTGTTTGTTTTTACGTTTTAAATCGCTACAAATAATGTGTAAGTTTCGACGTGTTATAAATTAACTAATTAATTACATTAGTGAAGATATAAGTCTTACAATTGTGATTAATATTATTAGACTATACTAGATTGAACTGAACTGAGAACAACGGTCGAATCAATATTGTAGTGCGAACTGACCTTTAATGTAATTCTAAAGTAATAAGAATTCTTTATTGAAATACTAAACATCTCTTAACGTCCTGGCTTTAGTTTTTTTGTTAATATTTTTAAACATTGAAGATTTTGTCCAAGAAGTTACAGCGCAAAACTGAGCCACTGATTTAATTAAACTTAAAAACATTAAACTAGTGTAAACGCTGCAACTGTTAGCAAGTAATTAGCAGTTAATTACATCTTGAAGCCTTAATTAAATGCAAGGCACGAAGAAGCTAACTTCCATTAATATTAAGTGTTAATTCTATTCTACACTGTATGGGATAATCTTTTTATAAGAGATCGTTTTGAAATACTAACTTTAAACTAACGCTAACGTTTCGGAAACTACTTTTAAGAACGTTTAATTGTTTATTTTTATACATTTACATACAAATCAGCTTTGCAATGTATCATTCATATACATATATTCCAATATTGAGGTTTTGGAACGAAAGGGTTGAGGTAAGGTCTATTCTATATGACACTTCCTCAGCCCTTTCTAATGATTAGACATTTTACATTTTCATTAGGTAAGTAAATTTTCGTGCCGCTTTTAAGATAAAGAAAAAATTATATTTGGTACAATGCATTTTACATACTATAATTCAAATGAGTCAATAATCCCATTGCACTGTGGTTGTAGAGAATTAATAGGATTCAGTTAATATGATTAATACTTATTTCAATTTCTGATAAATATGTTCTATTATACTTATAGTTCGACTGTTTGTAGTGCGCAGTAAACTTTCTATAAGACGCACTCATATTTCCCACGCTATATTTAATAAATTAACACAAATTTTTGTCTTAGCTGATTACATACATTGATGGGTCTGATGGTAGCGGTCCTATCTTGTGCGCCAAAGGTCGTGGGTTCGATTCCCAGCCAGGACATATATATATGGTGATATTTGTGTTTTGTTCTGTATCTGGGTGTTGGATGTATGTATTTAAGTATTATATTTGTGATTCCTCTGTTATCTGTTGTCGGTAACACAAGTGCTTTTAGCGACTTACCACGGAGTCAGTTCAACGTATGAGATGTTAAATATATGTGGTGTGGTGATTGGTTACCAATCTATTTCCCTTATAAATCAAATTTGTTATTTGACAAACATCCTACCCTGATATTCTTAACCTACCATCATATTCCTCTCACAATTTTAATATCATCGTTAGTACTACGTCACTTTTATTTGGACCACGACTCACCCTGCAAACTTACTTCCATACATCAGTGAATGAACCGCTGAGTACATTGACTCATTACAACACGCATGATTCCGTTTACTGAGTTCGCTACTTTTTCTGTTCTTCCTTATCTTCATTAAACTAGCTTACAGGAAAGATTTAACAGTGGTGAACCTATTCTTATTCTACAATAAGATTAACTCATTTCTTTCAAACAAATTAAATAAGATAAACAGTTATCGTCGCAACTACTGAATAGACTTAACTAGTGGAATAAGTTCGGCCTAAATCAACACGTATAACTATTATTCAAAAATCTATATCTCATAACTATGTTGCAAAATTAGATAACGGTCAAAGAAAAGTGAGAACAAAACGTAACAGTATAACGATATGAATAAAAAACGCGACGACTTAACATGTTTCTCATAAGCGATTACATAATTCGCTTCCAAGTTTCTGTCATAGCGATAACGAAATTTTGTATATGTACAAAATTTCATTACAAACTTTATCCCTATTCGTGAATAATTTGAACAATAATTTTTGAAATACCTACTCATCACCACCAAAACGTCCTTCCTAACCTATAATTGCGTACAAAATGCATGGCTATGGCGCCTAACACGAATAAAACTTTATTAAACTAGCCGTAGTTTGCTTCTCTGGTCCCATACTGACCGTTAACGGCCTCTCCGCCATTCCTGACCGTATCCCGGGGCTATTTCAGTCATTTAATTTGTTCTTAATTGTAACATAGCAGTTTATTCCTGCGCTTTCTGATATCCACGTCGTTTTGGAATAATCCTCTAGTGGCCGTACTTTTGGTTATATGGTACTATGGCCCGCGACTTCGTCCACTTGCAGTAGTTTCTTTGGGCACCATACCTTTTTAATTTAAATTATGTAAACTTTGAATTTTATATTTATTTCTATATTAAAATAATAGCCCAAATAATGAGTTTTAAGCTTCTGGCTTTAACAATAGCGATAACTCCATACAACATGGAAAAGTAGCCTATGTCTTTCCTAAGGCTTTAGACTCTCTGTGTACCTAACTTCATTTAAATCGGTTCAGCAGATTAGACATGATTGCGTAATAGACAGACACAGTTACTTTCGGATTTATAATGTTAGTTAGGAAATAAGGATTAAGGAGGCTACTTAATGTAAACGATCGAGACAATCTGTCGATAACTCTGTATAGATAGTGCCATAAATATGCGTGTTATACTGTGTGGTTATTTATTCAAGATGTGCCAGGCTGATGGTATTTGCGAAATCATCGTCACGGAGACTGTTTTTATATCTCCAGGACAATGGCACTTAACATCAGATACTTAATGTATATCCACGATATTCTAGTTCACACTGATATTATTAATGCGAAAGTAAATCTGTCTGACCCATAATATTGTATTTGAGCTGTATTGTTTTAGGTGGATATACCGCCATCTGTCGGTTCCGGTATTTAAGTCTATTTATTTATTTAGTCTTGTAGGATATGATGGGTCGTACGACCTTACTCTGCCGTTACGCCGCGGCAGTAATAAATTTTAGTCCCGTTGAAAGTACTGAAGGATGCGATAGATCGATAGTATCCAAGTAGACCAAGTAGCAATCGGTTAGCTAGTCCGATGATAGAAAAAAAGTAAAAAAAGATCGGTGCTTGCAGTGCCCAGACTTTGAATAAAATGACAAGACCGTGCACAAGTTTTTGGGTCGAATGGAAGCGAGAACTGGGCGAATAATATGTTAAGTGAAGCCAATACACCGTCCGGTTAAAACGTAAGGTCACTTGTATAACGAGGATTAATAATAATAATAACGCCTGCAGAATGGGCAGAAATTTCATGCAAATTGGCGACAATAAATCACACAACCATATACGTTATGTTTATACGTTATGTATATATGTTTTTAATGTTCTAACTAAAACATTACAAACATTATATGTGCATGGCTTAGCCTGTAAATGCAATACAAATACAAACAAAACAAATATTACCCCTAAATACATATATTTAACACCCAGACACAGAACAAACACAAATATCATCACATAAATATTTGTCTTAGTTGGGGATCGAAACCACGACCCTTGGCGCACAAGATTAGGATCACCATCATATACGCCATCAGACCCGATGTCATTGTACTAATTTTGTCATTCATTAAGCGAACATTAGTGCAGCGGCTGAAGGATTTAGGAAGGTGACATTTTAAGAAAACTGGCTCAATTAGAGACATTCTGAGAAAACCGTATACAAATAAGAATAAACGTATATAGCTGCTGCTTTGTTCAACCGTGATCGAGTAGGAAGAGAACTAATGTAGATAGGAGAAGTAAATTCTGGATGTTAGGGCCCAAGTAGAATTAGTCATTACTTCCGAGCCTAGTATGACATAATTTAAACTACAATGGGGATACTATATAATGAAACTTTCGTAGTAGTCGTAATTTTATGACTTTTGCTGTACATAATATTCGTCAATAACGAGACAGAAACCTCGTGGTTAATTTTTTTCAGCCACTTTTACAGCGTTTTGTCATATAGTATTCTACTGCTGATGCAAGTGTTTTTTTTCTGCAGAAGAGGGCTATTTGAGATCTATTAAATGATTTAGCAAAAATCTTTAAGGTAAAATTAAAAAAATCATAATAATGATGAAAGTATTATTTAAGTCCGCAAAAACATATTTGATTATTAGTCATAATATTAATGCTAGAAATAGGCTTGGTTCCACTATAAACTAAATTTTATTTATTAAAATAATTAAAGATTATTTATATTTTTACATTTTAAACTCACTAGAATTAGTAATTCGGTCACGTGATTTTGAACACCAATCAGAACGTCTTATATCACTCCTTACAAAACATTATTTTTGACATCTGTCATACGTACTAAATCTGAGGAATTAGACGTTATTGAATGCCGTGAATTTGCATTTCTTCAAGTTCCTCGTGTATAATTTCGTCATGGATTCGGGAAACTCAAAAGCTAACAGCACCAATTTACCTAAAATTGACATTGTTATAATAGGGAAATTTTTGGGCACATAAATAAATAATTTATTTGTTTTTTTATGGTTGTGCTATTACACTAAGGAACTACACAGTATTTGTGCGACGAATTCATTTTAATTTGAGAAAATCAACTATATCAGCAGAAAACATGATTCACAACTTGACACAGTATGGAGTTTCGCAAGGAGTGACGCCACAACACGGCACCATGATAGTTTAAGTGTTTTAGAGCATATTTTAAATTTGCTTTTGTAAACTAAAAAATACAATACAAATAAGTGTATTTTCAATCAAGAGTCAATCTAATATTAGAGTAATGTAATAACAAGTTTCTGAAATGTAGTCAACTAGCTTATTGAGTATAAATAAACCCGTGGTTCTCATTGCTAGGCTCCAAAATATAAATAATTTGTTCAAAACAAATAGTCTAAGATTTTATAATAAAATCCTAAGGAGAATTATTTATATACCTTTAAATAAATTCATAGCCGCATGGTACCGGCAGAGTAAAATAGTTCCTTCCTATGTTACCTAATGGCTGTCGTAAGAGAGGATTGAATTACCGGAACCGACAGTTGACGGAATATCCGCTCGAAGCAGTGTAGCTCAAATGCAACAGGGCGGGAATGGGCAGCAACATTCCCGTCGCAAAGCTACGATTCGGCGATCGCCACTACGCTTGCCCAGCGAGCTTTTCGGTGTGGCCTCTATCCAGCAGTGGACGTTGTTCGGCAGCTATGATGATTAAGACAACGGTTTGTCAGCGCCAATGACGGTATTGATTCCAAAAATACCAACCATAAGGTGTTATTTAGTCTTATAATAGTTTTTCTTGCATTTTATTTTTTGGTGGCTCGCGTAATGAACCTAACTTAGTTAACAAAACTTAGTTTAAAGACTTGGTGCCGGCTCACAGGTAGAAGAGTAGTTTTGTAATTTTGACTATTTTAAAGTGCCTATGATAGGCCAACTCAAATAAAGACACGAATTTAAATTTTTCAAATATACATTATAAATTTTAAAATAATTAATGTCTGGTTTTTTGTTTCACATCGGTATGCTTGGTCGAAAGATGGAATATAAGACGATTAAACACAATAGAATCATAACTATCAATATTACGCGCATCAATGTTATTTCAATTCGACATATCGATCTATAACGGCTGGAAACATGATATTACGCTAGAAAATAACCAAAAAATGGTAGCAAGAAATTATTTAATTGTCCTAAATGAGCCGTGTTATAAACATATAAGAAATTTTTTTATCTAACGCTTATTAGAAGCAAATATCTCATACGGCGTTTCGCGTCAATGAGTATTAAAATTTAAGCCGAAGTGTGGGCTCTTGGGAAATTCGCTAACGGCCGCGGCTACAGTCGAGAAGATTTACGAGCGAGCTTCACATTAAGCCACATTTGGAGATTTGTACTATAAATTACGAGAACGACTCGTACATGAATACGATTTAATGCTATTTACATTTCTTTTATAGTACTACCAGAAGTCGTATGTTCGCACGAGTCTACAGAAGGACAAGTTAGTTCTAGAAATTCAACGGTTTTTCCAACTAAATTCGACTGACTTGCTTATAAATAAGTATTTAAAGATTGTTTATAAAGATGAGACTTAAATTAAATAACTACTAATTTTAAAATAAAGCTTTTTAAAATTATTAGTATTTAGTAAGTGTTAAACTCAAAATTAAAAAAAAACATATTTATACTTAGTCAAATAATGTTTTAATTTATTTCAATACTATTATAAAAAAAAGAAAATAATATTAACACAATAATCCCTTGTGGTTCTCATATTTGTTAGAACGTGGCGCCACTGCTGTCAAGTGAGTAATTTATTGTCGTAATAATATTTCTTAAAATAAAACAATATGAAATAGAAATCTAGAGTTTATTAATCATATTTGCGACCAACTTGAATAATTATTAATAACTAAATCTACATACATATAACACTAACACCCAGACGTATGTTCTAAAACTTAAACGACTTCATAAGACGTCTGAGGTGAGCAACGGAAAGCGACCATTGTGACGCGATGTGACGTTTGCCCGAATACAGAGTAAAAGTACTGTCGGAATATAGGTAATAGTTAGTAGTTTTATACTTAACAAAACGTAATCCAACCTTACAAATGTAATTCTGTTTTGTCTAGTTCAATTTTTTTATTTTCTACACGAATTTCGATTAATATAAGTAAATTTTTGTTAACACGTTTTATGCGAATATCTCTAAATTTTTGCTCGAAACCTTACGTAGAATCAATAATATTCGGATAGTAACTTTCCTGTATTGACGGGAAATAACTCACATCGCGTACAAATGACCATCGCTTTCCGTCTCACACCTAAGACGTATTAAGCCGTCGATGAACTTTTAAATCACGTCTTAGTGTTAGTGATATATATGAAACTCTAGATTTTTATTTCATATTGTTTTATTTTCAGGAACATTAATACGACAAGAAATTACTCAGTCATAACTGAGACATAGACAGTGGCGCCGCGCGCTGACAAATTGAGAACCACAAAGGATTTTAGTGTTAATATCATTTTCTTTTTTTAAATAGTAAGTATTAAAATAAATTAAAACATTATTTGATATAGTATATACCAACTTTTTAATTTTAAGAATATATCTTACTAAATACTACCAAATTTAAAAAGCTTTGTTTATTAAAAGTTTATAAATATGCAAAATTTTCTTTTTGTATGTTTATAAGCGTACCTATTAATATTTATTTGTAAACTAGCTAGTTTAATTTGTAGGAAAAGCTATTGAATTTCTAGAACTAATTTGTCCTTCGGTAGACTCGTGTGAACATAAGACTTCTGGTAGTACTAAAAAAGAAATGTAAATAGCATTAAATCGTATTCATGTACGAGTCGTTCTCGTAACTTATAGTACAAATCTCCAAATGTGACTTAATGTAAAGCTCGCTCGTAAATCTTCTCGGCTGTAGCCGCGGCCGTTAGCGAATTTCCCAAGAGCCCACACTTCGGCTTGAATTTTAATACTCATTGACGCGATACGCTGCATGAGATATTTTGCATCTGATAAAGCTTTAGATACGATATATTTCCTATTATTTTATGAAACAGTTAATAATGAACCTTTTGAAACTATTGCATGGTATTGTGCTAGACAAATGTAAAAAAAATAGATTCGAAAGTACCACATTTTTTTTATTTGTAACTTGACAGCGGCTCAAAATAGATAAAGAAAAAAAAACAAAAACTTACCATTCATTTCAGCACACCCGGCACCTCAGATCAGCTTTTCAGCATTCAACGTTTAATAATGAAATCTAAAAGCATTAGATTTACAATTCAAATTTAAAGCTCTATATGAACGGAATTGCATAAAACGTCATATATTTGAAACTCTACTAGAGTCCTTTAAGCATGGATGAATTGGAACGATGCCAATGTTTGGAAACGATCATCTCGCTCGCGATAACTACATTCACCGGAGGCGAACCGTATAAAGAAACTTCACGGGGCCGCTTCAAGAGGCGGGCGCGACGATTCGTAAACTCCACCGAATCGAATTTCCACATACAGATACTACGAACGAAATACGGGAGACGAGCCACGATGCCAAGGTGACTGCTTCCGATGCAGTCACGGTCGGCTGCAAGCGGGTTTAACGAGCGTTTCCCGGGACGCACCTCGCTCCAGCTTTATATACTCGTGTAATCGGCCGTTTCGCTTTTATGTTGTAGTAGTTAAGGTTGCGTGTCGTCTGCGCGGTTGCAGGAGGCTGAAGGGGTGCGGGTGTGTGCGTGAGATGCAGGTCGTCGCACTTGTGTGCGTGTCAGGTGAGCCGGCGGCCCGGGCTGAGCTCGGCCGGGCCGCGTCGCCATAGCGACAGCCGGAACCTAATAGAGATGCGAGCAAATAAAAGCAAAAATAATACAGCGTGTTTGCTGTGATAATATTGATTAATGGCCCTGTTTGATACAAATAACATTTTTGAATATACATAAAAATAATCCTAAAATAAAATTTCGTGTGTAGCTGCTACGGGTTTTCTTTGGAAAAGTCAAGAATTTAATAGCTTAATTACTTCTGATATGTCCATACTATAACATAAATTTCGAAAGATATTCCATCGCCTATAATGTTTTCACGCCCCGACTCGTAAATCACTTTTGCCAAAAGCCATGATGATAGCTTGTCCCCTACGGAAATACATATACCACCTATGATCACTTTTTTTTCGACACGCCAATAGTGTAATGCCCACACAGCGTTAAGGTGGATTTTCTAAAATCTTTAATAACTACTACAGGAAAAAAACACTATCAATATGCATGTACTTCAATGCACTTTCGATTAATTATCCAAAAAGAATATTAATATCAGTTATCGAATCCAATAAATAAATCAAAGATATGACCACGCTGTATCATTCAATCCGCATGCCATACAAACCTGCACCCCACCTCCCTCCCCCTACCAGCCTTATGTCATTCCATTTAGGCAGCACGCACATCAAAGGGACATATAGGCATCAAATTAATATAGTCAAATCAAAGGGGAAACACATATGTACTTCCAGCGGAGCAACTGTAATACAGTATTACTGTATCCATTAATTTACCAATTACAATCCTTTGTGCTCGATTGGATAGAATCGATAATCGAATACGCTTTGAGATATACAAACTCATTATGTACAATTTAGATGTATATGTGTGTCGGTACCTATGTACACACAAATGAGAAAAAACTTAGAGTATAACGGATAAAGAATAGCAAGGAATAAAATGATGGAATTTATAATGAGTTCCAATGTGTGTAATTACTTAATGTGTTTATATTAATCAAAATACTTGACTATTAGAAAAGCCTGAGCCTGGTTTTATTAATAATTTATAATTTTATTTTAGAATATTCTTGTTCGATAAATAGGATGGGCCCTGAACGTGTTGAAGCGAATACAACTAGTACATAATAGGAAATGACAATGAGTTAGTTGAGATGATTTTTTGATTCCTCAACTATTCTAAAATTTTTGAAGTAACATTTGCCACAAATTTAAATACACAAATAAATTTGGAACTGCATCTAACACATATTTGTACATAGTAACGAGTTTTAATTAAAAATCTTTGTTGCTGAATCTGTTCCTAGATAGCCAGAGCCTAGTATGTTACAAGCGATTCATAGACAAATTTATTGATTACTATTTCTCGTGAGGTACAATGATACACGTTCACTGTCACACAAACTTGATACCCGTGCTCTCTGGTTCCCCAGAATAGCACTTGCAGAGTGGTTTTCGATGTCGAGCTCAGCTTTGTTCAAACTATCGTCTGATCCCGTCTCGAGTATTCTGTAGCGATTTTTAAATCATTTTAAGACGTTCGAAACATATGAGCGTATTTATTTTCTTTGCGTTTCTGAATATTATGATTCCCTCGCAAGTATTTCTTCGCCTTAAAATAAGTTTGACACTTGATAATGTTTAATACATGTTAATGTTTGTGTGGTAATGTATAAGCCTTAATTATTAAAAATACAAGGGTAAATGTAAATGTTAATAAAAAATAAATAAAAAAAATGTTTTATTTAGTTACGATTAGATTCACAAAATGCTAAAGTTAACATTTTAATAAAAAATATACTCATGGCGAGTGTTCCCAAATCTACGAAGCTGTAGTCAAAAACGTTGGTGGCCGTTGAAAAAGAGACCTCAAAAAGAAGAACATTATTTGTTTTTAATTGGAGCTTTGTAATCCCATTATTACAATTTTTTATGAAGAACGACGTCCTTTCAGTTTAAAGATTTGAATCTTAACCGATAAATACGGACAAGGTTTAGTTTGAATATTTTTTGTTTTAGTCCAGGACAATCAATTTTTTGATACTAAATCTGTTAAAGGACATACTTTTGACAAGAGGTCCCAGGAATGCGATGTATAGTTAAGATCACGCGGATAATGTAGCAAAAATAAGATTAGTTCTATTACATAATTTAAAAAAAAAAATGATTACAAAAATCCAAATACACTTCAAACAAATCCATTATGAATTCGTAATCTAATTTGTAATTTTTGAAAATTAAGATGGAAATAATCTCATCAGTTTTAAAAATAAAAGCATTTCGGTTTGTCATAACGTTTACAGATTTACGCGGCCATTTGCCAATCCGCTAAGAAAAAATTAAAAGGTTTCCACAGGCTCTGAATAAAAAGTTGAAAGAGCGCAGAATATAAGCCGATTACGAACAGACGTCGGCTGTCTCTTAACACGAGAGATTTTGCAAATGAGGGATGGTTTGAATGGCAACTCGTAATTCCATTCGCGGCGACGCTACGGAACTAAAGGTTTTTAAACCAGCGAGTTGGTGAGGACCTTCTAAAAATGTGGAACCATTTTTATGGAAATGTGAATTGAAAGAAATAGGAATTGTTAAATAATGTCGATTAGTATTGCGGTTGTCAAATAGCACTGCGCTGTGTTTGACGACAAATAGTATTTTAACTTGTTAAGTTTTTCTAGATTTTACCCTACTAGAGGTTAAAAAGCTCTGATTTGTACGAGTACTTTCAGTGTATATGCAGGCACTTATCAGTCTCTTATACTTGGTGTGAGTTAATTGTGTGATTTTACGAAAACGTCTCGAGTTAATTAACTTCATACAACATATTATCGATGGTTGATATTGCAATATCACGTGTCCAAACTAAGGCCAAAATTCGACCATAGTTTTATTATTGACCGAGTTTTAGTTTACAAATAACGTGTATATAAATTATAAAAAATTGTATTAAAAAACATAAACGCTGTGTGGTACCGGCGGAGCAGAATAGTACCTCCCTTTGTACCAGGTGTCGTAAGAGGTGACTTAAGTACCAGAACCGACAGACACAACTTAAATACTATAGGGTAAGGATGGGCAGCAGAATCTCGTCGCGAAGTTGTGTTTTGCGATTGCCATCACGCCTGCCCTGCGACAATTATGGGCAGAAATCCCCCCATCTTGGGGAGGCAAATGTCCAACAGTGGACTGTCTATAGCTGATGATGAAGATTCTTAAAAATATACGAATAATAAAATTTGGTTGAGACAATATCACAATTATATCTTAAACATTAACAACAGCGTAATATTTTGTACTTCTCCGATCGTGTAATTATTCGAAAATAGGTAACAAAATTTTTATTATTTCAGCTGTATCTATATGAATTTAGTTTTTGAGAGTATCCATATAAAATCTCAACAAAATTGTTCGCATTAAACATAATTTATTCTGTCTGAAAAGAAAGTGGACACAATTTGCGACTCTGTTTCGATCCGATTTGATTGGCGCACGGGATTGGCGTTAGGTGCTACACGCGCTAGGTCGGAAGGAAACAGCGCTAACCAAACATGGCCGGACCATGCCAAACAGCAGCAGAAGACCGCCCACAAATAAACCGATTTAAAGTTATTTAGCCCGGTGACGCATTCGGTAGAAAAAACATTTATGTGATGGATGTTTGTACTTGCTTTGTGTTTAAGTGTTAAATATGTAGGTATTTTATTAGCTATATCTGTAATTCTCTGGTGTCAGATATCCAAAACACAAATGCTTTAAGCCACTTATCATGGAGTCAGGTCAACATATAAGATGTGTGAATTTATTATTAATCTTTGTTATCACATTAGCACGTGGTGCTTCAACGCTAGTTGGCTAAGTCAGTACATAAAAAATAACTTTTCTTAAGAATATCCAAGAATAGTGTAAATAACTTTCGCGGAATAAAGGTTGCCCTAAATGTCTAGTGCAGTTTGAAATCAGTGAACATAATACTCACTTGATATGACGCTCGCTGCGCAAAGAGTAGAAGAGGTATAACATTTGTTCTGAAGATTAAATAATCTTCAGAATAAATGTTATATTGGAAATCCATTGTATAATTATTTCTATGGGTTAATTATGTTCTGTACATTGGGGAACTGGATGATTATTATGGTGATTATGCTCACATTTTAAACTCATATTTATTTTTGGTTTGGTTCGCCGTGCGATACCGGTAGAACAGTTTACCTCCCTTTACCAGTTTGAGATACTGAAACCGACAGATATTCCACCTGAAACAGCGTAGTTGACGGAAACCGGGTGGGGATGGACAGCAGCTTTCCGTCACAAATCTCTGCGATTGCTATCCACCTTACCAGTGCAAAAAAATTTTAGCAAAAATATAGCCTTTTCTTGAGAAGGCGGAAAGATACACGTTTTCAATATTTTGATAGTCACAAATGATCTTGGGTGAGAGTTGCCTTATAGCAGAAACTACGACTGAATCTTAGTGCATGCATTAATTTACTCACTCATGTTTATTTTAGGACATATTGTATAATTTGTATTGATCAATCTGACCGTGCTGATTGGTGCGGCGCAACACCGCGTGGTCCCCGGTCGAGGTAAACAGAACCAGGTAAACAACGGAACAGAAATCCGCCCGCAATGTTGACAAAAGCTACTTGCAATAATCACTATTGAAAATGTTTTGCGTATGGTGCACGAAACCAACTTTATCATATAAATATTTTTTATATCGTCAAGTAAACCTTTAGTTATAATTAAATAAAAAATTACAAAAGTTTAGATGAAGGTTCTCAAAAGTAATTGACTTAAATATTTGCTTTTTTTTAAGCTTAAGGATTTAAATAATATATCTTTGTTCTAATGCATCAACTGTCAAACTGCTGACAGTTCTGTCAAACGCAAAAGTTTACTCTCAAGAACTTAATGTTTAGACATCAACATTTCTTTAATTTTTAAATGGTTTGTGCCACTTTCTATACTTTATTCCTTTTTGGTTATTGAAAAGTGCCTGACAATAAAAAAGACAACAAAAAAAGAATAAGCGAAATCATTCCAGCCGTTCGCCTAGTGCCGTGATCAAGGAACATAGGAATTAATTTTACTTAAATAGATTAAGTTGCTGTCACGCGTCTGCAAGCAATGCAAGCGCCACCAAAGCTTCTAAGACCGACGTGTGATCGCAAGGATATTATTAGCGCATCCCCATCCTACTGACTTGAAGACATTATGTCGCATTACCCATTAATTTTACTGCCTCAAACCAGAAAACAGTAATTATGCTGCTGTTTGGCGGTAGATAGTTGAGTGAGGTACCAATGAAAACTACCTTTGTATGGGTGTGTAACTCTCGATGTGCAGTCATTTTCACTCGCATAATTTCAGCAAAAGTTTAGTTGAAAGTATCACTCAATAATCTATATGGCTACTTGCCAAGTAGTTTTTGTAGATAGCTTATTCTTTTAAATGTTGGAATATTCAGATAGTTTTTGGTTGTGTTAAGCACCGATCATAAAACAGGGCAATTAAAAATGCTTCTTATGAACGCTTGCCCAGCGCGGAAATTATGGGCAAGTTCCCTTTTTCTTGGGGAGACCTGTGTCAAGCAGTGGTCGTTTTATGGCTGTTATGATAATAAATAGCGTATTTATTTAAATATAGTCAATCTAAACCGGCTCACTGTTTTAGTGGCGTAGGCATAAAAAGTAAATACAATTTTGCAATTAAATGTAATACTAGCTTTTCGTCTGCTATTTTGACCGTTAAGAGTTTACTTCATATCACATTTTTCAGATTTTTGCTTGCATATCTTACACATTTTTTTCCTTTTGTATTCACGGAAAATATTTTCCTACGGGACGTTAGGTAGCGTTAATTGGTTATACAAAGCAGTCAAGCGTAAAGTGCGTGAATTCACCCGAAAAAGCAGCAAAAATCCAATGCCGAACACCACCCTCGGTCCATGCTAAAAAATAATGATTAGCCGCTTTAAACCCGGCTCCCTCCAAGAGAAGGGAGTAAAACCATTTAAGAGCTAATTACTTGCGCTTTGATATTATACAATTTTTAGGCTTCCGTTTCGAGGGCGCACCCATCATTAGCATCAATATTACGTCCCTTTTAATTCCCAGATTTCTACACATCATTTGTTGTAACTAGCGGCCAGATTTCATACGAGTACATAGAAAAATAAAAAAAAATATCGTGTTGGTCAAGTTGTGTAAGAGATGACTAAAGTATTGGACTCTACAGAGGGCGGTATATTAACCCGAAACAGCGTAATTAAATGCAAGAAGGCTCGCCAGGCTACGGTCAGGGATTGCCTAACCTATGGACGTTTGAAATGTCATAAGAGTATCACCAACGCGTTGCCAACCTTGTGACTTGAAGATATTATGTAACATTACCCAGCAATTTAACGAAACTGCGATCCAATTTCCAATGCGAACACTGTTATTTGGCGGTAGGTAAGAGTGAGGTCCCTTCGTATGAGGTCTACTTCATGTACGAGTAAAATACTATATTATATATTATATATTTATTTTTATTTCAGCATGAACTGAAATAATCATGTTTATGGATATTGGTATTATGACTACTTTTATAACAACTAGTTTACAGTTACAACTAGTTTTATAACCGAAACAGAATTTAATCTACTTCTATTTCAATTTGGGTCGTTAACGAAACTTTTTTTTAAGTTCTTCTTTCTCATAATTGCTTTGCACTGGCGGCCACGTTCATTTTCACACATTTTTTGGCGTAGGCATGTCTTGGAAAATCATTACCTATTAAATAATCAACTTCTATAAACGTTTTTTGTATTACACGTTTGATTAAATTGTTCATAAATTTTACTCCTTAAAGGTTTCAAATAGGGGTTGAAAGTATCTTTGGTAGAAATAAATACAAAATATTGATGAAGAATTATAATAAAATAACAATTTTCGAACTTTCTATACTATTTTTTATTAATTTATATTGATACTACAAGGTATCTTTATTTATATTCTAAGTGCAATTCTAATGTAGATCGATAACATTATTGTAATGTTTCAATAATATCTATAAGTTCACCTCAAATTTTAAATACCCAGCTATAAACTTGATTTTGACATTTGACAAATGTTTTCTCAAAACATTTAATGTTTTGAGAAATGGTTAAGGATAAATTTTTTTTTTGCATATATTTCGTCTGCTATGTGTTTCGCTATTTATATTAACTAGAGGATGGAACATTGAAATGGTTTGAACATGTAAAAAGGATAGATAAAAGTAGAATTACTGCACAAATATGTATATTGAGCAGAAGTGAATGAAAGAGTTAGTATGAGACGACCCAGGCGAACATAGACAACAGGTAGAAAAGGTTTTAAAAAAGGACCAGGGCGGAAGTACTAAAAATAAACGAGCGTGTATTAAAAGTAAAGGAAGCAAGAAAGGTATGCCGAGATCGTAGCAAGTATCAGCCTACCCTGATGATAGGCTGGAAATTTTTAAGGCTTTTAATAAAGCAATGAAGTATCGTATGCAAAACCGGAAGTTGGCTTTGCTCTATCGCAAACTTGGTAATTTCACGAGCAAGCTTAGTCGCGGTCATGCTATTGATATATTCCTTTGGTGACATGATTGAAACTTAAGCTTAATGTCTCAAATGCATCTCTGTAATTACACAAAATTTAATATGGAAATCCCTGAAAGCATCTAAAGCGTAATTTTATCCATATAATGTCCTGGAAAGGTAGTCTCTTGTCTTCTGTGCTGGTACCTCAAGTCCAGTATAAGTATACCGGTGTTCAAAATACCAGTGTCAAATTACGTTTAATTGATACTACAAGCATAATTCCTCTGGGATAAAGTACTTCTTTACATGGCCTATTAATATTTTGTCTGAGTATAAATATATTTAGGTGAGCATTACGCTTCTATGACAGAAAGCACAAGACATGGCGACTTTATAAGCAACCACATCAAACTCTAAAGGTATTTCTCATCAATACTCGTGCTGATAGAGATTGGTTTTATTTTTACTGGCGGGAAAGCGTTATATACGATACAAAAGCATAAGGTGAAATCACATTTGTTCCAGAAATTGCAAGCTGTTGTAGATTGTGTTTGTGTAAAGCTTTTCAAATAACATAGTGTATTCGTACTAATACTCAAGCTTGACTCTTCCAATATCACAAATAGACATTTCATTCATTCAATACTAAACTAAATACGTCGTAAAAACACTTGTAAAACGTTAAATAAACTGCGTCTTGAAGCCGTTAAAGAAGTTTTATTGTTTGTACGCGTAAATGTAAGAAAATATTACAAAGTAGGCTAACACTAACCTGACATAAAAATAAGCCATCACAGATACATTTGAAACTATATACAAAAAAGTGCACCAAAAATCCGAACCTAGCCAGCCAGCCTTCACAAACGTGGGAAACAAAGATGTACAATTTTTCCGTGCAGAATCGAACGAATGGCGTATTAAACGGGCAAACGAATTTTCGTATATAAGCCGAGAGCTGGCGCACAAATAGTGAGTAGGTATTTGGAGGCTGAATTCGTAACTTACGTTGAATACTTATTTGTTAGCTAATAAGTAATGAAAACAAAATTCCCAAATTTCTAAAAACCTAATGCGAAAATAAAAAAAATATCTAATTTTGAACGGCTTTTAAACGTGTTATTTTTTAAATTTGTATTTGAAGTTTCTCCTGTTACGAAATCATCCATCATCATAGCAGCCGTACAAGGTACAATGCTCGCGGGCAGGTGTACCGTCGCTACAGGAACGCTGCTGCCCATCCCTACCCTGTTGCATTTGACCTATGCTGTTTCTGGTAGATACCATCAGCTGTCGGTTTCAGTACCTCAATCGCCTCTTACGACAATCATACCAGCCATTAAAAGTCCCCTGTTGGACATAGGTGTCCCCAAGAGAGTGAGTATGTTGCCCATAATTGCCGCGCTTTTCAAACGTGTTGGCAATCGCAGAGCGCAGCTTTCGCGATGGGGAAGCTGCTGCCCACCCCCACCCTGTATATTTGGGCTGACTTTTTTGCACGGATATACCGCTAACTGTCAGTTCTAGTACCTAAGTCGCGTCTTATGACACCTGGTACAGGGGAGGGTACTATTCTACTCTGCTGGTACCTCACAGCTACTCTGCCGGTACCCCACGGCTTCTTGATTTGATTAGATTTTGATTGAATGTTGATTAAAGTACTGCTACTGAATCAACTACGCGTTTTTATAGCTTTTATCATCAGTTGAGCCTTGAGTTAGCAGCAGAGTAGAATAGTATCTCCTACTACACCAGGTGTCGTAAAAGGCAAATAAGGTACCTGAACCGACAAATGGCGGTATATCCATCCGACACAGTGCAGCTCAAATGCAGAGGGCGGGAATAGGCAGTAGCATCTCCTTCGCGAAAGTTGCACCTTGCGATTGCTAACATGCTGGCCCAGCGCGGTAATTATGGGCAAAATTCCTCATTTCTTGAAGAGGCTTATGTTCAGCAGTGGACTTCCAGTGACTATTATGATGATGAAAGAAAATATTGATCATTTTTTTATTGTCTACCGGCTCTTTGACTAATTCAAGCGCGGTCCGTGTGCTCCGCCCGGCACCGGGCCGAAACGGCCGCGTTCGGGCGGACGGGCACGGACGACATCCAATGAATTCCATACCGCTGTGTGCCCATTCTTGCGTGAAAGCCTCGATTCTTATTGTGTTCTGCGTACAATTATATACGGTATATAAGTATACGTTTCTAAGCGAACTAATGCGATTTAAATGAAGCACTTACCGTTTTATATTTGTGATACCTACCGTATCAAGTGGAAGCAATGTAATTAATCTTATATTTACAATCGTATCTTAAGTTTGTAAGGAATAAAATAAAAATTATAATATAATATATCATCACCATCTGCCCGATGCTAGTGATCCTATCTTATGCGTCACGGTCTTGGGTTCGATCTCTAATCAGGACAAATATTCATTCATATGATGTATTTTTGTATTTGTATCGTGTCTTGGTGTTGAATATACATATATGTAACAGACGTGCCTTAAAGGAATTGTGTAAATTGTAATTATTAAATATTTTTATCAACACAGCAGCCGTACACTTCCGCTGCCGACCCCCCAGACCTCCCCAAAATGTGGGAATTCGACCAGTAATTTCCGGGATGGCTAGGCGTGGTGGCAATCACAGAACGTAGCTTTGCAACGAGGATACTGCTGTCCATCATTACACCACTACGGTGTTAGGACACTACACTTATACCGCTCCGATCTGTCGGTTCCGGTACCTCAATCGTCTATTACGAAACCTGTCAAAAGAAGAGGTGCTATTCTACTCTGCCGAATTCAACAAAATTGTAAGTTTATACTAAGTCGGTATTATGCAACTACTTGATTTGGCCACTGCACCAGATGTCCTAAGAGATGAATTGATATACAGACGGTATATCGATCCGAAATAGTGCAGCTTAAAAGCACAGGGCGGGGATAGGCAGCAGCATCCCCGTCGCGTAAGCTGCGCTCTGCGATTGCCAACACGCTTTGCAAGAGCAAAATAGATCTAAATATAATTTATCTATGGTGCCTAATGCTTAAACGTATATGCCTTACTATTATTATAAGTCTATACTTTAAGAGCTTTAGACGATTAATAACTTTTTATTAAACCTAACAACCCCGTAATAATTATGTGCCAGCCGTAATGCTTTGTGTTTCTATTTACATTCGCGCAATCAGCCTCCAGGGGACGCGGGGATCACCCCAAAGGATTAATATCGGTTTTGATAAACACGGCTATTTGCATTCCAGTCTGTTTGCTATTAATTTTGTGCTTATTGCGTGTCTGCGATATACCTCTTCATTGCGGCTGCAGTTTCAAGGGGATATTTACAGGGCTTCCTAAAACAATATGGTGACAGTTCTACCCGTTGATCACGAGTTCTCGAAATCTCTTTATAAAACAAAAATAGTTTGCATAGCGGCAACAATGCGATCACTACTGTTTGGAAGCTGACGACACTTGTCAGGGTTCTAGTTTTCGAGATGGAATCTCAAAAGGCCTATACTGGTAATAAATATACAGTAGTACATATAAAAGAACGAGTGCACCAAATAATTATTCAGTGCGTTATATCCAAATATATACTGCGCTGTATTATTATTAGCACATATGTGCGTACTATAATGCACATTTGTTTACTTATTGCAGGCTACCTTTGTAAGAATTCAGTTCTCTAGATAAAATCTCATGACTTATATCTTGTACAATGACTTTAAGAAAAACAATTGCAACAATTTTATAATAAATGTATATTATTATATCGACTGTATATATATAGATATATATATTATATAGATAATTGTACGGCGCCTTACTTCCGAATGTATAATGTGCTATGTAATTATTGGCACATGCTTACAATAAGGCACATGTGTTTGCTTATTGCGTGGTTTTGCTTTTGTCTATTGAGGGCAAAGTGACCATTGGTAGGCAGCTTTGTTCCAAAGCTAGGCAGCGCGTGTCACGCGGAACTCCGGGATACTGCGACTATTTCCGCTTGTCAGCGTCGTGCACGCGGAAATTACCTATTTTCCTCCCTTTGTTTTTGCTTCCACAGAATTAAACGTTCATAAGCCACTTTTTGGGTAAGAGAGTTTGGGAAAGTGTTTTCGTTTAATGGTGCCGTTATTTGTTTTATCATTTAAATACACTGGGCGTTATTAATCTGGTAAAGGGGTTATTTGCAAAGCTCAAGAATATGTTGCAGAGGCTGGGTTCTATATATAATCCCAGAGTGAGAGAATATTAGATATTCACACTTCAATTTAACTTTTCTTTTATGTTTTAATAAAGACGGTTTGATTGCGGTATTGTTAAAATATTTAATAAGTTTATAAGCTGACTCGGCAAACTCTGTCCTACCAAATAAATTATTAAAATTTAATAAATAGCAAATATCGCTATTAAAATAGGGTTCGATGATAGAGCAACCATAAAACGTCTACTGCTGGACAAATGTCTACCCTAGGAAGTGGGAATTAACCCACAAATGCCGCGCTGGGCATAGCTTCGTGACGAGAATGCTGCTGCTCATCCCTACCCTGTTGAATTTAAGCTACACAGAGCTGTGGGTCTCCCACAGATGGTGGTATATTAATCCGAACCTCAGTCCTCAGGTACCTGAGTCACCTATTACGACACCTGGTGCGGGGAACCTTCCCTTTACTATTCTACTCTGCCGGTGCCACACGGCCAACATCATAATAAAATGTATAATAATAGATTACAACCGACTCTTAGGTCTACCGAAGTCATATAAATTTTTTTTAGAGTATGGTAACTAAAACTATGACAAAAATTTTATATATTAAATTAATGTTTCCCATACAAATATTCTCTCTTATTACGGTTTTACATTTCTCGTGTTTTAGTTTATTAACATTTATTAATGCTGTTGGAGTTACGATCGTATCGGGCTATTAGTCTACTTTTACGAGATAGATCTCATACAAGGGTCATCTGCTTGGGTACCTCACTCTTACCTTTTTCTAACACCTAATAGCAGTGTTCGAATTGCTGTATTACGGTTTGAAGGGTGAGAGGGGCAGTGAAATTGCTGGGTTGTGACATAATATCTTAAATTCCCAAGATTAGCAATGCACTAATGACATTCTTGTTCTATTCATTATTACACCAGCCATTGAAAGTCCACTGATGGACATAGGCTTCACCAAGAAAGGAAGTTTTTTGCCCATAATTGCCGCGCTGAGCATACGTGTTGGCAATCGCAGAGCGCAGCTTTCGCGACGGGGATACTGCTGCCCATCCCCACCCTGTGCATTTGAGCTGCAATGTTCAAGATGGATATACCGCCGTTTGTCTGTTCTGGTACCTTAGTCACCTCTTACGACACCTGGTGCAGTGGGAGGTACTATTTTACTCTGCCGATACCTCACGGCTTGTTCTATAACGAGAATATATAAGCTGCAGTTACGCTTACTATCACGTGGTTTGTACGCTTGTTTGTTTTTCTGGTCTAATAATAAAAACATGGACGTACGACGCTTTTCGGATGATCGCCTTTCTAGAAATTAACGGCCCCAATTGCCTTCGATTCTGCTTGTTAGTCCTCCGCCCATTGCCACTTCAACTTGCTAATCCGCTATCGCAATTTCAAGATAGCAGATTCGTTTATGCAAAGAGACTACGAATTTGCCTTTTCATATATCGTGATGTTCCCTTTTCTAAGTATAATCAGTTGTACAATAAACTATAATATTATTATTTATAAAGATATGTAGGTCGACGAAGTGGCGGGTAGCCCATCGTATTCAAATAAACAAACTTCTTGAAGGAAACCCCGCTATAACAATAGTTTAGTTTACCTACCGACGTAAGTTCCATACGCGTTCCTGAATAAATCATGCCAACTTCACGAGCTCCGGATGCGCCGCGAAAACTTGTCAGGTATGCGGGTACTACCCTCGTATTCTTCTTCAGTGCCTTAGTTCTTATTTCAAAAGCGTTGGGGTCAAATTTGAATAAGAAAAAATACAACTCCGTTAGAGCTGACCGTAGATGATAAAAGTAAAGTTACGGAGGGGGTTTACTGTTTTTGTAGGGGGACCATCAATTTTGAAAAGTATGAAACCATTTCATGTCAATTGAATGCCGTGCCATACATTATCTGAATAGAAAAACAGAACAAAATAATAAAATTTCTTTAAAACCAATAATATATTTTTACCTGGTCATTATACAAATTTAAATATTATTATATACATATCGCACATAAAGTTTTATTAAAATATTGCAAATTGGATAAAACATTGGCTTTGCTTTTCCGGGTTAATACCCGATAATCTAGATAATATTTAAAAACCGATATATAATGTAATATATAAAGTGGTTATGTTTAAATTAGCATACTAAAAAAAAATTGTATATAACCTCGCTAAATCTGAATGGCCAATATGAATCAGTTGTTATTTATTTGTCATAACATGTGACATATCACTTCGACCGTCGATCACACCAAAACTTCGATGAAAGATGTTGGCCGAGTGGTATCGGCAAATAGCTTCGCCACCTTTACCAGGTGCCGTAATAGGCGATTAAGGTACTGGAACCGATAGATAGCGGTATCCATGCGAAACAATGTAGCTGTTATGCATCAGGCGGGGTTGAGCTGTAGCATCCTTTCCGCTTTGATATACATTAAAGGATGTCGAAAAAGCATACTCGCTAACCAATTTATAAATTAATCAATGAGAACAAATATCGAAGGGATAAGTAAACTTTGTACGCCCCAGGACTTTTTATGAATAGATAAACTAATGCACTGCAACTCTTAGCAGTTGATTATGATAGATAAAGATTTTAATTTCTTATATATATTTTTATTACATAGTTTCTGTACAATGTCTTAAAATCTAGGCTTATCCAGGGTAACAGTTTATTGAAGTACCTACATCTAAGGAAATTAACCAATATGTACAATTGATTATGACTAATATTATAAACGGGAAAATGTGTCTGTCTGTTAAACAACAGACAGACATTTTCCAAGTATTTACTTTAATAAGCTTGTGACGTGATCCAATACTGATGATATTTGGCTTAAAAATAGCTTGAATCCATAAAAAGTACTTATTCACACGGATAGAGCCCCACGCAGAAAGCTGGCGGCTTATTAAAATAAATCTGTAATCGATATTTTAGTTACTGGCACGGGAATTAATTGGAACGCTGCAAGATTTTATTTCACTGGCGTTCACCTTTCTTTAGATGAATTCATTATCCTAGATGTCTGGGATCCTATTCCTTGTGATTTGATACCTAGATAACAGCTAGCTGTTTTTAACTTAGCTGTTTGTAGCGAAATAATATTATTGAAATCTCTTTTTGAACTACATATTTAATAATATTATAATACTAATGGCTGTTTCACAACACTTTCACGGTTCAACCGGGGAGCCAATTTTAATCAATTTTTTCATATCGAAAACCTGAACTTTAGCCACAATAGCCTATTTTTCCCTAAACAGTTCTTGTGAACTGCAATAGAAAATTATATTTACGTAGACGCGGATATAAGAGATATCTAAAAGAAAGTGAAAAATTAATTGTTCACGCCTTTGCCTTTAGTAACCCTACTATAGTTATAGATAATATAAGTAGTAACACATCGATTGCCTAAGTGAATATAAAATTGAATGAACGCGAACGTACAATTTCCAAGAGCCTCAAAGTTTATTCCAATAGCAAACTTAGTAATGCACAGAGAATCAAAAGCCCTCGAAAGGGCACCGCAGCGCTATTCCAATGCATTACCGAAACTCTCAACTTTGTCCGGAGTAAAAGTGACGGCGACACCGCCTACTCGGGAGGTGTTCAGACGCCATCGCGAACTTCGCCAAGAAACGCGGTTTTAAAACTCGCGTCTCGTGTCGTAATTTGCAGCGGCTCGCTCGCCCACTTCTTTGTTCGAGTTCAAAAACACTCACATTAAGCCAGTCGGGCCCGGCGCGGTACGTGATCGAAGCCCGCTTACTGTTTTAACAGTTGTTTCATTGTTTCAGTTGTCTTCTTATTCTCTCGTCCGCCGCCCGTAAAATAAAGAGGAAAGTGTGCTGAGATTTTTTTACGCTCTCCCTGATAGGAAAAATGTTTGTTTTCCATTCGGTAACTGTTGTGATTTCGATACAAAGTCAATATTATGGTGGGAAATAAAGGGAGCGATGCCGGCGCGCTCAGCTCGCGCTCTGTTTTGTTTGCTTTGAAAAACTGTTTTCGAGTTTCGTGTTTTGTTTACTCTGTACAATTTATAACTAGTTTTATGTATGAAATCCTTACATCAAAAATATTATAAATATATAAATCTATTATATTTATATTTTTCTACATTATACTTTAGAATATGTATAACTGTCATGTTTATATACAATAGTTGTTATCTATACTGATAATACTTAGCTGGAGAGTTTGATTGTTTGGTTGAACGCGCGAATCTAAGGAACTCGTGGTCCGATTTAAATATTTTTTTCAGTGTTATATAATTGATTTATTGAGAAAACACAGACTATATACGTCAAGCTATAAGAACCATAAACTGTAGATACTACTTGAAGTTAAAGCGGGTGAAACCGCAGGCACAGCTAGTCACTAATATATATTCATCTCCATTAAGCTTAGTGTATAGAAAATTTCGTTTCCTATGTGATCATAGAATAAATTCCAAACAAAAAGTTTATTTTTACACTTCCTTCATCTATAGGGTTGCCTTACAAGAAGATATTGCTTTACGCGCGATAAGGCAGACCATTGTATTACATATGTCCAAAATTTGTATTTCCTGTATTCGCTATTCGAGTGCACGACAATAAAGAAATAAACAATATTATTATTATGTAACATTCGCGGCGCTCCTTAAATGGCCCGTCCAGGTCTTGATTCCGTTTCCGTAAAAGTTTCAATTCCGTTCATGACAAAACAAAGTTTATTGACAAACCATATATGGACGAGCCTAATAGCGCAGATGATAGTGATCCTATCTTGAGCACCAAAGGTCGTGAGATTGATCTTCACCCAGGACTAACATTTATTAGTGCTGTGTCTGTGTTGTAAATATATTATATATTTAATATTAATTATAATAATTATAATATTTTAGTATTACATTTGTTATTCCTCTGTTGTCTGATGTCCGCAACACAAGTGCTTTAAGCGACTTATCTCGGAGTCTGATCGATGTATGAGATGTAATGTGACTATAAAAATATTATTATTTATACGTTAACAAACATAATAAACAAAGAATCATCCAATTTGGTGCAGTCATTATAGAGGACACTGGCATAAATTTAGACGATTCATATTTATTTATATTAGATTTTACCATATCCAATCAAACGTAATTGTACATACATACATCACGCTAGTGTTCCATCGGGGTAGGCAGAGACTATGGATCTCCACTTGTTACGATCTTGGCATACGTCACTTGCTTCCCTTACTCGTATTAGTTCTTTACACGCTCGTTTATTTTTGGTAGTTTTGACCTGGCCCTTCTTTAATACCTCTTCTATCTGGTTAAGATATGTTCGCCTCGGTCGTCCTATACCAACTCTTCCATTCAATTCCGCTCTATATATTTGTGCAGTCATTTTACTTTCATCCATCCTTTCTACATGCCCAAACAATCTCAACATTCCTTGCTCTATTGTTATCACAACATCATCTTTTACACCACACCGATCTCACCGATCTCTATCACACTATTCTTTAATCTATCTCTAATACTCACACTATACATATTTCGAAGTGCTCTCGTTTCAACAGCATTTATTCTACTCGCGTGTTTCTTCTGCCATACCCAATATTCACTACCATATGTCAGAGTTGGAACCAACACACCTCTATGAACAGGCAGGTGCCTATTTGACACATTTACAATTATAATAATACAAACATAAATATAATTGTGTTACAAAAAATGTGCGACTAATTCTTTTATTAACCGTAAACCCACCCACGGTCCCAGCCAGACGATATACATAACAGAGTATCGTTCAGTAATATTACTCGTCGATATTGTTTCTGTCCTCGGCTCAAAGCCTACATAATCCTGCCCGGCTCGTAATAACTTCCCAAAGGCGTACATGTACGTATGTGGAATCGAATATTACATTCAAAGCCGAACCAAATTAGTGCGAACTGTCCTAGGGTGGCCTACAATTATAGTACAGTCACCTGCAGGGCCTTACTTGAAATGAATTTTTAGTCAAACGGTTTTTAGACTATCTGTTCATATATTGTTTTAAAAAAAATTGATTAAACAAGTATTGCCGGGATTTAAGCATAAGTTGAATAAAGTATGTAAACATAAATTTGACAAAATGACAAGTTTTATGTATGACTAGCGGCGCCCCGCGGATTCACCCGCATTATCCTGATTGTAGAACAAACCTAGTATTTTTTATGCTACGCTGTTATTGTTCCTATATCGTATATATTATAGTATATTATGATATAGCCTTTCTCGACAATTGTACTATCCATACCACTAAAATAATAATACAAATCGCACCAGCGGTTCTTGATATTAGCGCGGTTAAACAAACAAACAAAGTAATTCTACAGCTTTATAATATTAGAATTATGCACGATAGCGCTGAAGATCCCATTGCGTGCGCCTAAGTCGTGGGTTCGAGCCTTGAACAAATATTTATATTAATTTAAGCTACTTGTCCCGTAGTCAGGCCAACATATGAGATGACGGGATTTTATTTTTGTGTTTTTAAGGAAGTGGCAAATTCAAGAGTCAGCTAACATGTAAATGAGGCCTACCTTATAAAAGTGGCGGCACCAAACGGTCTTAAAACTAAGTTTAATGCAGGTTCAATACACAAGCCGACAGAGAGGAACAAGCAAGAAAAACTGGTGGTTATAAAGGATCCATCACCAGTTAGTGTTTATGGAACCCCTTCCGACGTCGGCGCTAACAAACCAATATCTTAAAGCTAGGTTAGAACAAATCAATTGATGGCAGCTGTATCATTATTATAATCTTAAACACTATAATACGCTTTAGAAATAAGCTTACTATTTATGTAATTTTTAAAATAGTTCATCATTAAACCTCATATATTTACTGACATTATATTGTACAATCTTATACAGTTCTCCTTGAATGAATTATTTATTCTGTGGAGCCGTGTAGTGGGCATTATGAGTATATATACATTTCTTGAATTAGCATTATGTGTGTCACAGTTTTCGTAAGAATGCCAAGGTTTTTATAGACATACATAATATTTTCATATACTTACTGTGTACAGTCATTACATTAATTTCTTTAAATATATCTATCAGTGATTTTTTAGTAATTTTATAAATCGCTTAATAGCTGTTTTCTGCAGCACTAATTTACTTGAGTAGCGCTATCACAGTAAAACGTAACACATAACATTGTGGAAATAACTAAAACAAACTAAGCGAGCTGTGTCTACGAAAAATACTATTGACGAATTTTGTATATTGCAAAAGCGGCAGAACTAAGTCTATTAGCGTATTCAACTATATGAGTTCCCCATTATAGTTTGCTGTTCAAAGTAAAACTTAAGAATACAGTAGTGTACGTATGTATTCTACTGTATTCTTCTTATACATATATAAGTAACTAGAAAAATCACATGAATAAATCTTAATTTGACGCTTTTAGCATCGTGCCTTTGACAGAATATATATTTTCGATGTCAAAAGCTATCCTTATTATAATTAAAATGTGTCACAGGCAACAGTACTATAATACCAGAGGGCGGTCGGCGCATACAAAAGTTGACGGACATCCGGCGTGATTGAGGGCGGCCCTCGATACAGGCTCTAATGGGTCCCTCGGTCGGCGGGGTCCGCGGGGGCTGGTGGAGGGGGCGGCGGGCGCAGAGCCGGCAAATAATTAATAACGCCACCAGTAGCAATCAGACTTAAAATTTGACGAAGAAATAAAGTATTGGGCAAAATATATCAGTATTGGGGGAAAGAATAGAATTTTGTTACTGACTGAGTCTGAAATTGAAATTAACAAATATTGTGTAGCAGAAAAAGTAAAGAAAGAAGAAGTGAAAAAGGTAACATGTTGATATAATTATAAGCGTGAGGTACCGTTACAATAGAATAATACCTCCCTCTGTACTAAGTGTCGTAAGAGGCGACTAAGGTACCGAAACCGACAGGTGGCGGTATATCCGAAATAGTGTAAATACTACAGGGTGATGATGGGCAGCATCCTTGTCACATAGCTGCACTGTGCGATTGCCACCACGCCTGGCCATTGTGATAATTATGTGAAAAACCCTACTTTGAGAAGGCCTATGACCAACAATCGACTTTCTGTAGCTTATATGATGAATCCATAATAACTCAATCAATAATTCCAAATTTTTTTATAAAACTATCATGGGCACTTTTTAATAGTCAAAGCAAACAATCGGTTCATTTCCAATGAATATATTAACTATCCATAAAAACTAATGACAATTTTACTCATATGACTGATGACCCTAACAATCTTATGAATATCTAGATCATGGAGTGGACTATTTTAAACCAGGTCTGCTCAAATTAAGTTTATCGCAAGTTCGTTAAAAAAGCCACTAGAGAAGAACCTAAAAGAAAAACTTAACACCGAGTGGTCGGTGTTATAGGATATCTAGAACCTTGAAACAAAACCTAGTCTTAAAAAACAATATTACGAGTATACTCGTACCTATCTATATATCGCATCTATAAAATTGCAATCAACACAAAAAAGACAGTTAACACAGAAGAGAAAAGAGAAGAACAAGAAATACAGACATCGTAACCATAAAAATATTTCAGTTAATCTATCTATAAGTACAAAAGCAGAAGTTGACTGACTGACTGACATTTCAACACAGAGCCTAAACAGGGTTAGAAGCTTAAAATTTTGCTCAGCAGTCTTTTATAAGAAACGTAAGGGAACTCTAGAATTGATTTTCAAAAATTTACCTCCTACTGAGGTAAATCGGGGGTGAAAAAGTAGTATAAATCTTTGCTGTAGTAGCCTTTATCTTAATATAAAAGTCTTTGGGATTGGTAAAACAATACTATGTCAATAGTTCGTAATTTAAAACATCTCCAAAAAAAAGTCAGTAAATATTACGATAGATAGAGAACGATGTCAGATCGACAAATCGTATATTTAAGTCCATTCAATCATCTAACTATCCAACTTCAAAATTAAATAAAAAATAATTAACAAATCTGAACCTAAAAAATGCACGGTTAGTAAGTAGAGCAACTTCTCATATGCATAATTTTGTTCTGTCACACTTTCAATTTATTCTAATGAATCTAGAATAGTTGCTCCTAGTAGTTGGGTACCTTTGATTTTAAACATCCACTATTTTCAGCCAAGAAGAACGTAAAAAGTGCATATGTGAACCACTGCATGTAATGTTAAAAGTTGTTTGAATCATTTAGTAGGTAATAATGCGTTGTGGTAAAGCCACCAATTGTATTATAATTTAAGTTTTATTTTTCTTTAAGTTATTATCTGTCTACAATTAAAAGTGATTTTATTATTAATTTTTTATATTCTTTCGAATCTCAGCATAATGCTGGAGTTGTGATCCTATCACGGTCCTACGCCAAGTGGGTCAGTTCATTGTGTAATGCTGTAGGGGTTTGCGTGGTGGATGTGAGAAATAGCCGAATTATAGAACACGTATTAATAATGACTTTATTAATACGTTTATAATAATGTTATTAAATGTATATTTTTTGTGTAAGATTATTTCTATAAGTGATGTGTGTAGGGAATTTGGGATGAGTCCTGTTGATGAAAGAATGACGGGAATGATTTTGACGGTACGTTGATCCCACATTTGGCGTTTTTCACCTGCAAGAGGAATATATTTTTGTATTTTATCTGTCTATTTCTTTCTGAATTGGGTATGGCTACATCTATAAGATACGTTTCTTTTTCTTTGAGTGATAAAATAATATGCGGTCTATTGTTCGAAGTAGTGTCCAGTAAAAAGGTTTGCTTTTTCGTTAGTAAATACGTTCTATGTATTTGTTTTGTTACATTCTTATGTCTATCGGTATATTGTTTGTTAGCTAAAAATGGGTAGCCTCCTGTAATGGTCTATTGTCTCTTGGCAACTATTACATGGCCTACATTTATCGGAACCTACCGTGGGGTCCTTAATTATGTATTTTTAGTAATTTTTGTACAAATTATTTGATCCTAAATGGCGACCAGCGTTCTGTTTCTTTGTATATATTTCCCATACTGAGCCCACGTATTTGATGCTTCATTATCTATGAAATCCTCTTTCAAATAATTTGGGTATGTTTCGTGAAGTCGTTTTTCTTCCAACTATTGATTTTTTTCGTCTGTTTTTATTATTATTATTACCAACACTTGTCCTTAAATAATTTAATAAACGTTTTTTATTTATCTTATTAGACTAGGTAGACAAAGAAGCACCTTTGGCGCTCATAATACCACAAGGATATCACATTACATAGTAATTTCACTGACTTTCTCACCCTTCAAACCGGAACACAGCAATGCAAACGGTATTTGCAATTTGGCGGTAGAAACAGGCGAGAGTGAGGTACCAATGTAGATAACCTATGTATGAGGTCTTCGTCATGTACAACTTTGTAAATAATTTAATTTGTATATTTTACTACTCGTACAAAATTTACTTATTTATAGTACAGCTTTTTAAGAGGCGAACATTTAAAAACCTCTAATACTCTAAACCACATCTTACATACAAACAGTTACGTCTCAGCTTTGAGCGACTTGTTAAAATCTTTTATTTTGTTGTTAATATTGACAGATTTTGAATACTACATGAGTTTATGTACAAAGAATATGTGGAACAAATTTTTTAATGCTTAAAAAGAGATGAGAATCTGTTCTTGAGAACGGCTGCCGCTAAATAACTAAAATTTTAAACAAACCATGGAAAAAGTTGGAATAGACCGCATTCAATGTTACTAAAAAAATGTTTTATTATGAGTCGTATTAATACTAAATGTACGCTCACAATACTAAAGTATAAATCCGTCACTCGTTTGACGTTGACATTGGTAGCAAGCAGGAAATTAAATATATATATAAAGTAGTGCCAGCGCTGTGAAGCGGTGGGATCAATGAAGTTTTACGAAAAACTTCCCGGAACCTAACAGTAGTGCTTGGGGAGTTTATATTTTCGTAATTTCATATATTTTCAATATTTTTGCGTTTATTTCCCCTAATAGAGTAACTTCATCAAGAACTTGGGCAGGCTCTCTGAGAGAAACTCACTTTTGATAACGGCCCCTGTGGGATAACCGAAAATTGATCATAAAAAAATAAAGTGAAATACATCGTTAAAATAATTTTAAGTTAAGTTTACATCATAATAATAAGACAGAAATAATTCAATTCTTGCTAGCTTCTTGCTAGCTCTTTCTCGATTGCTTCAAACAAAGATGTTTGCTAATATTTGCCATAATAACGTGCCTTCCGCCTTTGTCCGGAAATTGGCATTAAGTAAATTTCCTGCTTACGTCCACATTTCTCGGTAAGCAAAAGCCCTAATTCCAATATGCGTTAAACGAAAAATTAATTATCTAAGAACATTTTAAATTATAAAGCACAAACTGATCTTAGTACTTTTTTTCTACGTATCGGATAGCTTTCATTTTCTAAGTTCAATGAGTTGTATACTCAGGCAATTCTTTCAAACGTTACAATAATGTATTTTGTAATAATGCTCTGGGTCAATTAAAGCTTTTGTAATTATGTAAGTAAATAAACCTATTACTACATATCAAAAAAGCACGGCTGGCTGTTCATAGAGACATATTGGTTCCAATATTGACATATGGTATCTACTGAATGTTGGGTATAGCTGTTCAGCTATACCCAACAAGCACGTGAGCATAATAAATGCTGTTGAAATGAAAGCACTTCGTAGTTATATATGGTGTAAGTTTGAGTAAGCATAGTGTGAATAAGAGATATGGTAAAAAATAATGTAAAAACAATAGAAAGAGAATGTTAAGAAGGTTTTGAAATGTAGAAAGGATGGATGAAAGTAGTATGATTGTATATAGCACGGGAGTAAATCGACGAATTGATATGCAAAAACTTAGGCGAACATACCTTAACCAGGTAGAAGTGGTGTTAAAGAAGGGCTAAGTCACGAGTACCAGAAATAAACGAGCGTTTATGGAAAGAGTAATGCGAGCAAATATAGCGAAAGAGGTATGCCAAGATCGTCGCAAGTAAAGATCCATAGTTTCTGCCTGCCTGTCCCAATGGGACACAGCATTTCATCATCAGTGGAAGCTGCTGTTCATAAGCCTCTCTAAGTAATTTCTAATAGATCTGGTTGCATGCGTGTACCCTATACTGTCTTGCAATTTTAGTCAAATAACTTAAAAGTGGACTACCTAAGCTGCGCCCACCAACATTTCAAGTTACTAACCCAATTGATAGTTTATAGATCTCTACACTATTAGACTCAACGGTCTCGCAACGAGACACCAAGCACTGACGTCTCGTTAGCTCATTGTGCTTTTTTGAATTGGCTCATAAAACCTGAAATAAGGGATCATGTTTCGTCATAATCCATAGATGGTGCTATACATTGGTCAATGACTTTCGACATGAGACACATATTTAATGTTGAATAATAAGATTGTTAGCAGTTTTCCAAACTATTTTTTTAAGTAAGATATTAGAGTATTTTTTCTAGGTATGCATACAAATCTACAACTTCGAGACGAGATGTGTCAACTGATTCTATATTCTGGTACAAGGGCATTATTCATTTGTATGGTCTCTTGGTTGAGGTCTTCGAGCATCGCGCTCGAGTCTCTTAATCAGCCATGTCTACAATATCATCACACTTCTGCTGTATTCTTAGGGTATTATAGTCTCGACGACGGTGTTGAAGAACTAAAGGAATCGAGTTGTTCTTTGTTCCAGTATATTATCTCCTTAATATTTTTGATATGATGCATGAATTTATAAGTTTATCTATAGAGCCGATTCGACTTTGCGGCATCGTTGAAAAAGGTTTGAGACTATTATGTTTTTGGCCACAGATACAAAGTTCTCTAAGAAAAGTGTAGATCAAAGTGTAGATTTTAACAGGTCAGATCAAATATATCTAGTTAAACATCGAATTCCAATGTGCTTTTTATAAACCTGTGATCTCTGATGGTTTTCACCCCGCAGATCACGGAGACATTATTGAATATTTGTTTTTTATTAGTTTTGATGAAGTCTATCTGGAGCTATTAGACCTTCTTCAGGAAGATTTTTTCTGTGGCGGCTTCTAGAGGAAGCCATAGTACAGGCAGATATTCCATAAAAAGTTCAATTTTCTCTTGAAAGTCTACCAGTCTCTTTCTCCGTGGCCTGTATAAAACTTCGGTGCAAGCAACGTTAGCTGAAAGTGCGATGAGTCGCTTACATGAGTGCCTGTTGACCGCAGCTTTAGAAAACTTGGCATGTGAGCGCATCTTAGAGCTCCAGCACTTCCTCGGAAAGAGAGGGAGTTACTCACTCCTTCTCTGGAGGGTGACTACGATTGGAGCGACTTTACAGCTGTTATACCACTCCGGACAAAAGGGAGTGGACTTCGGCCTACGCGGTGCAAGTCGTTAATAATAATGGGCCCTGGTCCAACGGCAAGACCTGCCGTATCTGATGCTTGCACCGGTGTTAACCCACGAAGATATAACCAGAAGGTTGATGATGACTGAACACCATAAACAAAACAGTTCGTTTTATCTGTTGGGGATAAGGATTCGTGTACCCGTAACCATATCTTGTCTTAGTTCAACACCGCCTTTTATGTCTTACCTTGCGTTTGATTCCCCTATAACAACAGTGAAGTTGTGTCTAAACATATGTGCAGCCTCTCTTTTGTCCTCACACAAAGTTCTTAGATATATTGTGAAATTGCTCGAATAACCTCCGATGGTAACAATGTTGTTAATTTTATTCCGTTGGTCGTCCTATATGTAGTCCCTGTTTACGGACTTAAGGCAACTTCTAAATATGTCAGTGCATCCATTTTATATCCCATTGACAGTCCTTATCAGAAACAAAACCAGGTAAGGTTTTGTTAGAAACCGGACGTCTTCCGTAGAATGTTCGTATCCACTGTCCGTTATTACCGGAACCAAAAATTATATCGAGCTGCATGGAACTGGAAACCCGATCCAATCGTTTCTAGACATCAAGGGATATTTCCCATTATTTTTTATTCGCAATTGAAACATTTCATAAATATTCATACTCTAACATGACAGTTCACTAAATTCCTTGTTAACGGACGCAATAATTGATAGTATATTCATTTTATTTTGTACATTTGCATGTCCGAAAATATGACAAAGAGAAACGCAAACAGTTACACAAAGACATCATGCACCGGCAACAATTTTAGACAGACGACAACATTTTCCGGAGTTTCAGTGGCTACTTTACAAATGGGACACGTACGCGGGGTGATGCGCGGTGATGTATAGACGCTATGATTCAGCGGGTGTCGCGGTCAGGCACCCGCTCAAAGGAGGAAATCTCATTTCAGCCCACCCCCTTCCTACAAACCACCCGACCCCACCGCCCCACCACCTCGAAAGCCCTCCAAGCGGACATCTATTAAAATTATTTGAGAAAACCCTACACTTGCCCCGGATGCTGGCCGGCAGATTTTCGAACGCGTTTAATGTTTTAGAACGAATTCTAATTGCATGAATACATTTTTTAAGCGTTTATATTCAACTTGTCAATGGTAGTATAGATTAATCAAATCTATATATATAAATGTTATGTAGGTTTATACACGCTTCAAAATCTCTAAAATTTTGACACGATGTACAACCGGCTTCAAATATTGTTTTTTAATACATATCAATTACCATTAGATTGTTTTGTTCACTATAATCACCGTAATAATCTTTTACAAAAGAACTAACGGCTTCGCACGGATGTAATGAACATAAAAAATATTAGTTGTGGGTTATTTTTAAGAAATAGATATCGCAACGTTTTTATAGACTTTTTACGGTCTACAATATGTTGAGCTATCGGGTTCAGCCAGCGTTTGCAATATAATTGTTAAAATGTGTTTATTTACGACATCCCATTTAATTTATGTAAAGTATAACTTAATTCTAGTCTACTCATCCAAACTAGTATTATAATTATAAAAGTAAGGTTGTTTGTTTGTTTTTGTAATTTCGTCCGACACTTAATTTTGCATATCTTCTCGCTCTATCTACTCAATAAACTTTCTTGAAACTTCGCATAGATTTAGTTGGGAATACGAAAAAGGAGATAGATTACCTTTTATCGCAAATAAACATACAAATTCCATTCCATTCATATTTTAGTATAACAAAAAAACAATAGATGGCGCTGAGCTATTTTAATGTTTTTAACTTTTTTACGTTGTATCTACTTAACCGATCTTCGTGATATCACAAAGATGGATATATAGTATATTTAATCCCAAAAAGAGTGCTGTTTCTACGAGAAGTTCACGCAGATAAAGCCACGGGTTGAAGCTAATACATTATGAATAGAAAAGTTTTGTTTTTATTTATAAGAATATAATAAAAATCCCAAGTAATTGAACCCACCTTAATAATTATTCTGCTAACACAAAACTGCACTGTTCGCAATGACAAACATTCACAACTTGCAACATAACTGCTAGCTTGACGTATCCTGGATTGTCACCACGAACGAAATCGCCTACAACTGGAAATTGATCTCCTGCCTACTAGTATTCTTATCCTTACTAATATTATAATTATGCATTATTCGTATAAATTAATGTATGGTGGTGAGTGGATGTATTTGTGTTTTACTACTGCATATCTTGATGAAGTAGACCTCATACAAAGATCATCTCCGTTGGTACCTCACTCACAACTATTTCTTCACCTCCAAATAACAGTGTTCGCATTTGTGAGATAAAAAAATATTTTTTTGAAAATTCACTCGCTAAAGGGGAAAATTCACTCGCATTCACTAAAGGGGTAAAACGAGGCGAAGTTAGTATGTTACTCTGTTGTTTTTTAAGTTATTCTAATTTAACTCAATATTAAGGTTCTTCATTGAAAGTCATGAAATACGTGTCAATTTTTTTTATATAATCTGAAGATGGTAAAAGAGGGGTTCTAAGTAAGTATAAAAGTTCTACAACTTGACACGGGTGCAGAAACGGGCCGCTGCTGGTTATGATTATGTATGTTTGTTCTGGGTCTCGTTAATCAATATATATTTTAGTATTATATTCCACATACCGGCAAGGGCAGCCTAGGGAGGGCGTCCACCCGCAAGATGGTCCGACGATCTAACTAAAACCGTAGGATCACGCTGTCCACAGGCCGCATACAACCGGTCCTATTGGAGATTACTCGGGGAGGCCTATGTCACGCTGTCGACGTCTTATGGCTGATATGAGGATAATGATGTTTATATTCAAGTAACACAAGCGCTTTAAACGATTTATCTTGGAGACAGGTCAATGTGAGAGATGCTGTGAATTTATTATTTATAAACCACTAGCGGTCCTTTCTAACTTTTTCCAGGTACGTAGTAGTATTTTATCCCGTTACCGTTTTTAATCTGTTTCTTGTGTTTTTTACCTATCAACTACTTGCATACAAATCTATGGCAATAAAATTTTTACGACTACAATTACAAACACAAGAAAAAATGAATTAATCCTATTTGGTTAGACGTTTTAGAGTTATACAATACGTACATTACGAAGATTCATTTATTATTAAGACAATACTGTTCATTTTTAAGATAGGTGTGTGATAGTATCATATCGCGAAAAGTGCAAAAAACACTTGATTAATGTTTTAAAATATACGACCGGCCTAAAAATTATATGTATAATAAAACGTTGAATAAATTAAATAATATTTTATTCTAATGATATTATTCTTTTTTCTTTCATCGTATTACACAGACTGCTTATGAAAAATATAACAAAGGAAAACCATTATGCGATAGCATTTATTTATGCAAACAAAAGAACTTCCTTAGAACTCGTTGGCTACAAAGATCATTATCACCACACCAAAAGAGCTCAAGCTTTTTAAATTTTCTAGATAATAGATACCATACTTGTAACGTAAATTATTGTTCTATAAGTTTTTTATGAGCATTCTAGAGTTCTCTGGGTGAAATTGAATTTTCTATCAGCGTAAACCGATCATCAAGTGACACCATTAAAAAGTGACGCAGTACATGCAATCAAATCAAACAGTGAACTCAAGAACTTTAATTGTGCAAACTACTCCGAGTTTCGAGAGCAAACTCTCTAAGTGAATTATTTATGTATCAAAAGACGATCTATCAAATAGTCACCGTTTGACGAACGCCATTACAGGACGGCGCGAAACAAATGATTACAAATGAATCGGGTGGGGGAGGGCGGGG
This sequence comes from Heortia vitessoides, assembly GCA_020976665.1. Classification (NCBI taxonomy): domain Eukaryota; kingdom Metazoa; phylum Arthropoda; class Insecta; order Lepidoptera; family Crambidae; genus Heortia; species Heortia vitessoides. Next base: position 5,236,212 of record JACJUM010003174.1, read on the forward strand.
GCGGTCGCCATGGCAACCCGAGACGATCGATGCTCGCCGCCCTCTCGCACCTCTGCTACCCTTCAATTAAACAATGATTCACATATTAAATGATGTACGGAAATCTTGCTGCTTTCTATTTTGATACAAGATTGTAATTCAATAGTGAGATGCAATCGACATATTGTTTTCACACCCATGTTTAATTAAATTTATCTGTAATAACAGTTTATTCTAATTTTTATCTGAAAAAACTACATGTGATTTTGCGAGTATTGGAATTGACTTCTTAATGCTACATCTTAACATTTAAACATGAAAAAATGTCGCTTAGTTTTTGCCGTAGGTACTTAAAAAAAGAAAAGGAAATTATAATGGGTTGAACTCACAACTTAATTAATAATCCCTGGATTGTTTAACAAACAAATTACTTCTTAAGCGTATAGGAACTACGTTTCTCAGAATATTTGAATTTATTTCGCGTTTCCTATCTAAATGTTACAAACAACACATTCTCCTACGTGCGTACAGCACATTTCTTTAATGGTTTCATAGGCAAAATTATATCAAGTCAAAATTTACTTTCATAATTATGTTCGCTCATGTTAAAGAAACTTTGTTAAATAATAATTTCACTAAAGCCACACAGTCTGGCGTACGCTTTTCATCTCCTTTTTTACAAAATGCCCAGAGGCGACTTCAAAAGCGAAGTATTTCTCTTATTAACCAACCAGTCGCACTAATTAGGCGGGCGTGGACATGAAAGGACTCTACACAAGTTCATACGTAATGAGCTCTCGATCAACCAATCGGTGGACCCGATGCTCTCCGATTGAAAAACACCCTTAGAACCAAAAGTTAGAGCTCAAAAATTTATTTTTGTTAAAATTGTATGTAGTCGCTGATTCAGAAGCTGGCGCACTCTCGGTGTTGAAAGTTTGAACCTTATTTTAAGTGCTGTACAGCTAATGGCATGGCAGACGAGCCGGAGCTCGCACCTATGGCTGTTCGGCTCTTAAAAGTGGTTAAAGCGCACCTATGTTTATCAAATTTGCTTGCGTATCGCAAATATCTCTTCTAATTCGTAAAAAAATCGGTGAGTACAGCTTAATGATGTTGCTGACTTTGTTAAGTACCCTATAACGCGAAAAGAGTTTTATTCAAAGAGACACCCGATTTGGTATTTTCTATATTGAACGCAATCTTATGGGAAAACATATATATCTACAAGATTGGGTAGCTAGAAAGGTAGGGATAGGTCTTAGATTTCTAAGTCTAAACTAAGGTATTTGTATACTGAACAAAATCTATAAATCTTAAATAGTCTGTAAAAGTAAAAGAAAAAAGTTAAACACAAAGGGTTTCTTATAAATCGATATCATTGCGATGTAGAAATTTTTGAAAAATCACATAGTGCCATCTATAATTAAATATAAGAACTTTCAATTCAATTTGTTTTGTTTGAATATTGTTTACTAGCTTTTGCCTGTGGCTTCCATTGCGTTTAATTCGGGGTAACACAGTTTTCTTTTCCTGATTTAGAACACAGAAGAGAACTCAGAGCAGACTGATATTTTGCTATGCCTTTCAATGGTTATGTTTTCCATTTGTAAATGCTCTATATAAACTTCTACTCCCCATTTGAGAGAAGTGGGGAGGGTTAGAAAGAGATATAGAAACTTCGAATAAGTCTCCACTTATAAAAATCACGTCAATTCGTCGCTCAGTTTTTCCGCGAAAGACGGACAAACAAACGGAATCAATCACAATGTTTGTGGAACTTACCCATTTATAATATTATATTAGTATGGATTCATGTTGTTCAGCCTAAGAAATGAAACTGTAGGTGACCTAACAACAAAATGGACATTTTTGTTAGGAATTATAAACTAAAACAAATTTAATAATAATGGAATTTAATTTGGCTGATAAACATTAATTGTAATCAGTAAATGCACTGATAAATTTATCGAAACACTCGTATGCACCACATTCTGAAACCAAAACCAGAACGAGCTTTTTAATTACAACACACCGACCGCGACGCTTATTACACGTTTAAAAAGCAATATTTATCTGAAATTGGTTCGCTGGCGAGTGGTTGAGCTAGCGGCCCGGGGGCGTGGCGGGAATTAATTCAGCTCAGTTACATAACATTAAAATTGGAAGTCTGCCGCCGAAAGGCTTTGCCTCCAATCCCAATAAGCGATCGGCGGCACGACTCGCCCGCTCGCACCTAAAATAGCTCGTCTAAATACAAACCCCGGCGCAGGCTTTTATCGGATCACACAGACTCAACTCTGACCGCCCGAAGCCTCCCCCGCAAATTATCTAGGGTCGTACAATTAGTCGAGTTTTAATATCCCCTCTCCTATGACTTCAAAGAACCGGTTATCAAAACAACGAACGAGCAACGACGGAGCGACGCCGTGTTTATCATTTAATTAGAGGGGCGGTAAACAGACATATACGACAGCAGCGTATACTTAAGTGCAGCATTTTAATTAAATCCTCATTGCCGCGAGATAGCGCGGCGCGGGACTCGTTTTCCGTTTTTTGGAACGGTTCGCCCGCGCTCTGAAAAATTGAAGCGGAGTTTAAACCTCGTCGCGTGCGAACGCGCCTCCCATGGTAATGATAATGCTCACTACGCCTGCATTTTAATATTACAAGCTCTCCGGCACTGGCTCGGAGTCCAAGCAGATTTTTGCTCTCAGCTGTGAATGTTCCCAGTTAAAAATGTGGGACGAGCGCGGGATACGTGTCATCGGCGTGCTATTGACGTTATTCATTATTTGCTCGGAGGGTGCAAAACCCTCCGCATATTCGAGTAGCAGTACAGTTGCATAATGGTGGGAATTTCTAAATGAGAATCTGTTTTAGCCGAGACTATTATTAAGCATATATAAATTTGTTTTAAATAATAATAATAAATTTAAATGCGGGATTTGCAAAAGTAAGATGATGCGAGGGTCATTTATTTTTCAGCTTAACGAGGTAGAAGAGATTTGACATTCAATTATTTAATTTTTTTATTTACTCTATTTATTGATATGGAACTTGTATACACGATGCCCGAAAGCCAAAGTATTAAATTATTCCAAGTATGGAAGTAAGTGGAAATAAGTAAAGATAATGTCACTCACGCTTCTCTTTACATTGGTCTTAAATGTTATAGTTTCTGAATTGATTTATATTGTTTGTTCTACACATTTCTAAAATAATAGTGAAGCTTTTGCTCGCACAAATTAACATATAACATATTATTAACTATTTTTTTTTTAATTTTAATCATAAAAAGCTAGGCTGCTAAAGGAGTACTTTGAGGTAAATGACGATGGTAAATAAATACTGCAAACGCCGAGTGGCATACGCTAACAAGAATTTAAAATATTCTATGTAAGAGTATTAAGGGATAATCTTTTTTTATTTTATGCACTATTTCTATTAATGTTGATACTTTTATTTATAAGCGCAAACTCTTTAGTCATATTAATATAATAACCGTCGACGAAGAATAAGTAACAGGTACACATAGAAGGATCGAACATTACGCAGACATGATAGGGCGTATCCACGGTAGCGGCAGCACCCGGTCGGATTCTGGTAACCAGGCACCTGCGTGAATGGTGTCTCTCACCATGGCAACCTGGAGCTCGGCACAAGGGAGACTGAGCGCTGCTTGTGGTGGCCAAATTCAATCACCATAAGGGATTTTTCCTGTGAATTATTATGAAGAAACCTTATTATGGTATTACCAGTGTCTCTGACCGATGCCGACCACGTCCCATCAGCTGGCTTGTTTACTCGTTTGCGCCCTAAAAACTTTTAAAGCTATATACTTCAAAATATCTGATAATTTTGCAATCTTTTTCAAGTTTCTTTCTGACACATAGAAACAGTTTTTCTCTTAACAAACCTTTTACATTGTACCACAATTTAAAACTTATTACTCCTTATACATCCGTAATTTTTTAAAGTGGATAGAGAACATTTTTAAGATTCATATTCCTAACTGTACCTTCAGTTTCAATATAATAGGCAAGTATTTAATATTTTGATTAAACAAAATTCCTAGGTAAACGAATCGTCTGGTCTCCGGCGCAGGGGTCACAGGGAGGCGGGAGGGGGCCGCTTCGAGCCCCGGCCAATTAATTGTGTTAAAAATGTTCTGCCTCACTATAAACGTATCTCGAACAATGTGGAGCCAGTCGCTGTGAAGAGATAAATCAATGCCTGCCGCCGGAGTCCTTTGATGGGCTCGTAATTTCTCAGGTGTGAAAAACAAAAAACAGGGGAAGAAAATGTTTCTTCCTCAATGATTTCATAAAATTGTTGTCAATGTAAAGATTGAGGAAATAATTATTTAAAGATGATAGAGTCTGTCTGATCTTGTTATATTGCCAATATGGAAGTTAGTATGTTTGTCAATCCAGCAAAATTAAATATACAGGTAACATTTTGGGCACGCATAGTTCATTATTCAAATTTACGTCTGGAAAATTGTATGCTTCTATAGGATTATAATACACTGAACATGTAGGTAAATGTTTCTTCGTCAGATTAAGCGTAGAATGTCTACTGATGGCCCAATTAAACTTCCCATTTTTTATCATCATGGATATTTGCGGTTGAGCATCGCCATTTGGAATTAATTTATCGACATTTTTTTTCGAGAATTGGTACAGATTGAGGTACCGTTCTACTCTATACTTTTAATGTAAAAAATACATAAGTGCAATCCTTAAGGATATACCTTTCGAGATTTCAACCCTTTTCCATAGTTCCAAAGAGGTACATCGCGGTTGGTTTAACAAATCTATTATGTATTAAGTTATAACTTATAATAATAATTATTAGACATTAATCAATTTCTCCAATCATAACTGAATGGAATGTACATAGTTTATTTGAGTTGGAAATATTAATGCAGTTTGCAAATTAACAATGGATATCATGATTGAATGCCCAGTGTGTACTCGTCAACTGGTTTCGTCACATTAGCGGAAGCTTAATTAAAAATATCATACATAGCTTTCCCAATCACGGCACGCTGAAACATTCGCAAACAAATTATGCGTTTTGCATAGCTCGTAGCTATGCATGGCTTGTCGTGGCTAGCAGGGATGCTAATCGATCGGTCTAGGGTTCGTATTTAGAGCCAATAGTATAAACATATTCGTAGGTAACATTATTAATATATTATATTAATACATTTAAATTATTCATTACTCCAATATTAGATCTCTTAGTTCTCATTACTAGATTGCCTTACATTAAAATTTTGAACGTTATTTTCTCTTCTTAAATTAATATACTGATATAAGTATAATTTATTTATATATTAAGTAAATATAAATTTTATTATTTTATTTTTTGAATAAAAATAACAACAACCCGATCATTACCATCCCTAGCTCCTTTGGTGCGGAAGGCGCGCGCGCGTATTTTTGCGTATCATTCCGCGCAAGGAAGCGCACAAACGCGGCGCAATAACGCGCATTGCCCGCACGCTTTATAATTAAAATTTATTTAAAAATGTTGAACATTTATTGTATTATAGAATTATCAGAATGTCTCCAAAATTATAGTCGCAGAACTGTACCAATATTATTAATATTTGCATATTCATATCACCAGAAACATATATGTAATTTTATTTAGATATACAGTATTTATATTATTAGTTTACGCTGGGGAGATCCAACTTTTTCCGGTATAAGTATTTATTAGTCAACACCAATACAGCTGTTTGGGCATCAACACGAACTGACACAGCGAATTTAATTTATTTGACCCTATCAGAATTAGAGATTTTAATTTTATGAAATTGTTTATAGTCATATTTCTGGATGAATAGGCTCATCGACCGACGCATCCTGCACACGGCATAATGCACTCACGACAGATTCAATTAACGTTCCACTCCACCATGATTTGTACATATATAATGGCCGCGCGGGTGAAACATTTAATTTGACACGTTATTATTTCTTTTTTATTGTTCTGTTCTTGGTCCAAAACATATATTTTATTTTTGGATGTTCTATGAGTTTATTATATAATTCTAAAATTGTAAAACACAATCCTAAATAACTAATGATTTTGTAAAAGCATTCTGTGATGTAAGTTTGGTGGTGTTGGAATACAACAAAACACAACCGTAATTATTTTTATTGTCTCTAACAATTATTTTAAACATTTATGTATACTGTCGTATCTATTTTGTTACGAGCCAAATACCATACTATCTATTGTATTGACATTAAATATTGAAAATAAGTATCTATAAATAAATATATCTGTACATATATAACTTAAGGTATGAATAGGCAGTGTCATGATCAAATTTGTTTTTTAGAAATGTATAGAAAAATGCTTATATTTTTGTAAAAGTATTTCAGAACCCGCTTCACAACATACAATTTTACGAACGTTATCATAACTTCATCTTACAGTAAAGTACTAAGGTACTTATGCTAATGTTGAGACAAAGAAATATAACTAAGAAATTAGTTTTTATAAAATCTGTTACAGCATCTTATCAATAACAGGATGGATATATAAACGTTATTGGCCACAAAAAAATTAAATCGATTAAAAATACGTCTCTCTTGTTAAACTTTCAAGTCAGTCGGTGAATAAGGCGATATAAAATCCAATAACGTGGGTGAATTTTGCGTAGTGCAATAGAACGGGTGAAATTTCTTCATCGGATTACGTGTAGTATGTAGTGCGAAATGTAATAAGTATTTGTAGGGGGTTGCAACCGGGCGCGGGTGGCGGGTGGCGGCAGCGGTCGAGCGGCAGAATCAAGGGCGCGCGTGTGACGGGAGGGGGTTGGCCGCGGGGTTAGGGGGTGAGGTACGCGCCGCGGGGCAGGGCGAGGGAAGAGGGGCCGGGGGATGCTGCGCGGCAGACGCGCAGATCGATATCTCGGGTTGCCGGGGCGACGCCGCGCCAGACCGAGTGCCTCCCGTACTACTCCCTCCCTCGCCCCACACCCCACTGCCACCTGCCCACTACTCGCTTATTTAATACATGCCGTATCTGGGATGTGAGCTTTTTCGTGCTAAATGACAGGGCAGCGTAATATCAAAACGCGGAGTCACCGCTCTCGTAATGTTCCATTTGTAACCATGAGTTGTGGCCCCGTAGCCAAATAAATCGGATGTGACCGGCGATGACATTGACCCCATTCGTAGAGAAAAACTACGGTCCTCATTCTACATCGCAGTTAGTACTCGAAAAGAGGAGAAAATTAAACTTACGACCTCACAAATTGAGCTATTTTAGTTCCAAGTTAAAATAAACGGTACAATGTTTTCCTCAAACGACCGAAAGAAAAAAATGTTAAACAACTATTTAAATCATCAGTTGTCGACGGAAAAAAATTATTTGCTCCAGGTAAACCTTTAGGGACAAAATTCTATCTCGTTAGTGATGATGATAAATTGATTGACAGGCGCTTTTCAGTCAGTAGGCAACAAATGGTCCCATTGTCTCAGGAGGGTCGGGAGGGTGCGAGGGGAGGGATTAATTCGGCAATTGTTCCTCATTGTGCAAGCGCGCCGAGCGTGTCAGACACAATTCCGCACAGTAATGGAAGGGTCTGGTGATTTAGCATTTCGCGTTACAACGAATTTTCAGATAAGTTCATATCAATAGAATGATTAAAACTGTCAAAATCATTGATAAAATTTCGATAGTTTTCTCGATCGGGAGACACTTTGCCAAGTATCCCCCTAGGTTCGACTCCCGGATGTATTGATTGCGAGAGTAGTCACAAATTGCGCTGTAGCTGGATATTCAACGTACCAGGTGACATTATAGGTACCTAAACTTTCATAGCTATTTAAAATCGGACACTAGACAATTTCAATTAGGTGTATATTGTTGCCTATTCATTCATATACTAATAGTACATCGAGTCTGATTTACGACTATCTACTTATGACGCCATAATTGCATAAAACTATTTAAAGAGAATGGAAGACATATTATACAGAGAAGAAACAAATTTGTTTATAGAAAATGAATTTATTGACTAAATACAATACAAGATTAAAATAAATTATATGACAAAGAAAAAATATTATCATTATTATGAGGTAAGGTAAAGTGAGTAAATATTTACAGTTACAGACATTATTGTGCTAAAAATAATAAAGTATAAATTAATATACGACATGATTTCTTTAAAATAATTGATAACCATTAAGATAATATTAATGTTAAAATTATAATATATATTCGTTTTACATTTTCTACAGATAATTAAAAGTCAAATGTTTATGTAATAAAACGCATGATCTAAGATTTTTTCACCTGTGTAGGTTTCCATCTTAAATATTAACTACAAATCAACTTATTCAGTTTTATTCCCTCCTATGTTAGCAATTGAACTAACAAAATACACAGATTAAAAGCATTTCCAATTTCACTTTATGCCATGTTATATAAAGGTATATATTTCTACGACTAGGACTTCAGGCTCTTCTAGGACTGATCCGAAATAATTTTTCCATGTATAGTCGGTATGCAGTTTTCAAGTCAAATAAATAACAAATAATCCTATAACATGTAATGATACAGCTTTACATACAGGTTCAAGATATAAAAAAATATATGATATCTAAATTTCGCGTATACTAATTCAATTCCTGAGAATCAGTAAGATGGAAACGTTACCGTAGTCCTTTTGGTGCTATCTAAGCTATGTGCGGCTTCTAGAAAGGTAATTGGGTAAGCAAGGCTACACCGCGCATTATCCAGTGGTTAGGTTCGGCTTGTGTCGGCAGCCTCATAAACAGCACGTAGTTGGTGGAGTGGCCCGTGGTGGAAAGTACGCCACGTCGATCCCCTGTCTTGTATAAAGGACAGTTGTAGAAAACGTCTTGTGGAATGTCGTCGCGCTTCAGTGGTATCAACCACACCTTTGTAACAAACAAGATTTATTTACTATTTTATTAGTGATTTTTTCAGCATTATATATATTTGCTTCCCATTTTTAAGAGATCGGCCATCTTGTACCTACACACACGAGAAGACGTAGTGAATGTTGGTGACACTGTTAATTGGAGTTAAGATTTTTTCTAAAACAGTTCAAGTGGATGCAGTTCAACAAATAATAACAATATTTAGGTTTCTCATGTACTTGATACATTATGTCTTTAAATGAAGAGTTATTTGTCATTTTATAAAATTCTAAATTGCATTTGCAGAAAACAAGCTCCATACAACTCTGATTTATTAATAATTCGTATAACTTTTAATAAATGTAGTCTCCATGTACGAAATTTAATAATAATTATAATAACTTTATTTAACAAAGCATACTTAAACTATAACACATTTTGAAGCTTAAGTACCTAAACTAGAACTAGCCTGTCCTTATATGCACTTATTCTCTGTAATGTGCAGGTAGGTATTATTGAATGAATGCGTGTGTATATGATCGAATACAATACAAGATTTACGTATTATTTTTGTATATAATATATAAATTAATATATTAATATCTCTAGAGTACATAGAATATGAAGTTATACTAAAATATAAAAATAATAATTATAGACCAGTCTAGCATAATATTGTTAGAAATTTCTCTGTCTTGTTATATACCCGAGTTAGAAGCCGAGCCCTTACTGCTGTTTTGCATTTGCGTTTATTATAAAAAAAAATGGTTCTGTGGAAATCGTTGTGCAAACCGTGTACGACATGGCTGATGTATATATATAACTATGAGTTAGTTTAATATAGTTTATGCTGTTTAAGAAAAAGTTTTAGATAGTACAAATATCTCACTATTAAAACTTTGCTTTGGTTGTTAAGTTTTGAGGTAGGGTATTTGAAGGGCAAATGTACAACAAGAAATACTGACAGAGTGACGTACAGTATTTTTAATATCTTTTCTGTAGCAATATGTTTCGTTATTCTCCGAATTCTTTGCGTTAAAATATTTATGTGAAGGTTAAAAGTTAAAAAAGAATCTTTAGTTATGCCAATGTGTTGAAACATTTTCTAATTTTGACAATCGCAAGAACTTTTTAAAATTTTAAATTTATCCAGTGGGCGAAAAGAAAGGAATTTGTAGGTAGTTAAACTTTTTTGGAGATTGAAAGAGTTATAAATTTTGTTTATCTGCGTTTAAACAAAGCTTCGAAATTTGATCAGTCATCAAATAAAATATGTTATCTAATAGGTAGAGATATCAAAGTTGCGTGAGTTTCAGGTTAAGTTTTAAACTTAACCTGAATCTCACACAAAACTGTATTACTTCTATAAATACAATTTTGAAATCTCATACGAGGTAATAAAAAAATTGAAAAACAATGTATTCTCTTCACTAGTAACCTCACAAGTTATTATTTTAACATCAAGGACCAAAGTCCTGCACTGACTGCAGAGAGTAGAGGCGGCAGTGTTTTGTCTCAGCAACTGTCTATTTCCGATCGATAGATATCATCAAACACGATAACCAGGACTTATTTTAGAATCTACCTTCCATAGAGCATGACCATCTATGATTCAATGGCTATGAGAAAACTTAACAACTTCGAGAACACTGAAATAAGTCAATACCTATTTAAAAACAAAGTAACACCCACTAATAAACTATCTAGTTGGAAATCAAATCAGAAAATAATCCCAAAACACTTGGCAAAGCGATTTTGTACTCGCCAGGTGAATAAGATTCAAGGCTGATTAAGCCTCTTCACTTTTCTTTCATTTTACGTGGTCAGAATAAGAAGTTAGTTTATGAAATCAGATGCGGTTTGGCCCAAGGAAGAAGTGTTCTAATGAACTTTGGTAACTCTTACGATCTATGAAAGTTAAGAAAAAGTTACGTCTGTTATTTTGCACTAACGCTAAAAAAAATATAAATATTTTATATCTAATCAATTTAATTCCGTTATATTTCATCTGGTCTTAATGAGCGAATCCCTCATTGAGCGAATGTGAAAATGAGCGAATAATTTATACCGAATTATTAACTAAGATATGGCACATCTACCAAATGATTGATGATATATACTAGTTCATTTCATTATATTTCTGCGCATAGAAGCCGCAAGACTGCAAGTGAAATCCAATAGGACCGGTTGTAGGTTTTTTTTTTTTTTTTTCGGACGAACCTAGTGCTGGACTACTCAGACGTCAATTCCAGCGCCACCGAAAAAGAGGTTGTAGGTTGCCTTCATCCAGCGCGTTCCTGCGGTTCTGCGGTCATATCATCAATTCATCCTGTGGATCTCTTCAAGTACCTTACGGCTTCAACGTCCGTCAGTTCAGCGTGCTATGTGACCTGCCCATTGCCACTATAACTTTAACACATTGGCCGAAAGTTGTCGTCTTGAACACTTGAAACTGAGTTTTAAACACAATGAATTATTATGTTTTAAAGCTTTCTTAACTCTGGTCGGCTGAGTCAGTTGCGGCAATCGACCTCTTTCTTTCAAAAAAAAGGTCAATAGTCCAGCTAAGTAAGTGGACAACAAATGACTTACCTAGCTGGACTGTTTGTTCCAGTTACTCATACAAGTCAACAACTTAAAGAATCGGGTTCTGAACTGATACTGGAGTAGGTACAACATAGGTATTACACATTACTATGACCTTCTTCGAGTTCATACTGAGAAACATTTGTTAATAAAAGTAACTTACTTAAAGTATTCGAGCATCATGTTCAGGCCTTCCAATATTTCTGATATCACTATAATTCTGTCGGTTTATCTAAGGCGTGTAATATGGTCCTCATTAATATTGATGCCAAATCCTTTTCATTCCAGGAGTTTGAAGGTGACACTCTACGAAGTGGGATCAAACAGTTTTGTATATAAGACGTCTCCCTGTCTAAAGGCAGTTTCAAAGAAATAGCCTTCAAATAGCTCACGTTTAGACCGAATCAAAGGCTTTCTCATAGTTCACTTACGCCAATCATAATAACTTGTATACACTTCCGTCTGTGGAACAACTTGTAAAGATTAAGCATGTGGTCTATAGTTCTTACTGTTGTTTCATCCAAGACTGGCTTATTCGGATGGCTGGAGGTCATGAAGCCTGCAGTCGAATCATAATTTGCATGTCGAGACGATTCGTAAAGACTTCAGAGAACAGCTTCTAATGTTTAGTTTTCCACGCTCCTACTCCATGCTTCTATGTTATTAGCGACGGGGTTTTGAAGGGCTTCTAAAGGGCTAAAGCTAGTTTCTGATCTCGCTTAAGCTGATGTCTCTTAGCCTAAGCGGTGGGTTTGATTCTGCTCTATTTACTCTTTAATTTTAATTTATTATGCTTATTTATACTTTATTAAAATATCCGCCGCATAGTATTTATATTGAATTTTGGCGGCAATTGAGTCGCCTATATGGTATAAGTTTGAGTCACCGTAAAATTGCAATCTCTTCCAGCGTTGTTCGGCCAAAATGTCAAAAATAGACCTTATAAAAAAGTCGTCAGTATTGGTACATGACTCTCACCTATTTCTACCATCAGATAGCAGTGTTTGCACTATTGTGTTCCGGTTTGAAAGGTCGGAGATGGAAGGAAACTACTGAGTAGTGTAATATAACAACTTTAAGTCATAAGGTTGACAACGGGTTAGTGATATCTTTGTAATATTACGCGCATCTATAGGCTGCATTGTCGCTTACTATTACGCGGACTGTATGCATATTTGCCGACCTGGTCAAATAAAACAAATGAAAAGAAAAGAAGTATGATCGGAGAGTTGCTGGAGTTTAATTGCCCAGAGGTCTAATGAAATTAGAACCCATTGTTAAAGACTTTCTACGAGCCTGTATATTTTATCTTAGTTTATTTTAGATGCCTCATTAATGTAAATAAAAATTATATAAAATATTCATAAAACACTATTCTACGATATGAAATTTCTAACTGTGAAACAAGATGCTACGTACGAGTATATAGAAGTTTGTAGTTTATAATTTGAAGGTACATGAGGTAGACCTCATACAAATGTTGTCTGCATTGGTATTGGTCCACCCTTTCACGTACCTACTTCTACCGACAAATATCAGTGATAGTATTGCTGTATTCTGATTAGAAGGAAATGGGTAATGTCACATAATATCTGCAAGTCACAAGGTTGGCAACGCGTTAGTGATATCCATGTGATATTACGAGCGTCTACAGGTAGTAGCGACGCTTACTATCATGCGTACTATATGCTTGTTCGTTGAATTGGTTTAATAAAAAAACATGTGAATATACTAAGAATAAATTCTAAAATTTGAAAAAGAGAACTGCTTAAGTAATAAATAAATGATTTTTTCTGTTATATAATATCTTCATATTGTGTAAGGAATAAAAAAATCAGAAACACATTATCCAATGTGTTATCATCTTTATATATTTCCTCACCGGTGGGAACTCATCGTAGAGCACCTTGGGCAGGGATTCATCGATACAGTACGGCTCCATGTTCCATCGTGCACCCTCCATGAATAGCCCGTGGATGTATACGCCTTCATCCGGCGACTGCGTAATCTCAAAGGTGCGTTGTACCTGATATGATTACAGATAAATCTAGAGACATGACTCCTATAAACACATGACTTCATATCATTGACCAAAAAGTTACAATCACCGCAAATAAATATATATTATATTACAACTCGACATTGCAGGGCATGGAAACATAAAGTCACAGTCTATACGCTAACGGATTCAATTCTGATATTTTTCTAGTCTTCTCCACATTCAATGTATTATTTTTATAGTAGAATTCGTTGAGAGTAGACACATTAAACTTTTTCAAAGGAAGTCTTAAACATGCACAAATATAATCTAGATTTTCAAGGTTTTGAAAAGTAAAGGAGAGTCGCTTAAACGAACCATACCAACCTCGTAATGGAACGCGAGTTGATCGATGGGTATTTTGTACTTCCTAGCGTAACTCTGCTGCGCCGCAGTGAGAAACGCTTGCGGAAAATAGAAACCTGACAACCAGAATACCAAAGGCTGCCCGTGTGTGTGCCAGTGCTAAAAATATAGAAAAGTAAGGTTGTAATTTTTAAATACGTCATGTACATTGAGTCAAAATACATTTTAAAATATGAATAGCACAAAATATATCAGCATTACTCGTGCCTCGACTATAACTCGTATACTCGTATGTGAAGTCGAACAAACCGAATGAGCTTAGGTATCTTACTTCGTTAAAACGCGTTATCTATCTGGAAAAAACCATAAAGTAAGTTTTGACGCTAAATATTTGTACGCCTCAAAATTTGTGTGACATAATTATTTTAACTTCTTAACATTTCCTGAAGTGAATGAGAATAATAAAACATTATATACTAATAATATAAAACTAAAGTCTGTTTAGTTAAGCATGATAAACTCAGGAGCTACTGGACCTATTTAGTCTATTTATTAAAGAAAGCTCCAATACCAGGAAGGAACCAATAGGAGCGGGTATTACTAATATGTCAAAATCAAATACCTGTAGGAATTGAAGCCTAGCGAGCAGATCATTGAAGTAAGCGGCGAGCGGCTTTAGCGAGGGATAGCTCTTGCCAGCCCACAGCGCAGGGATGCGCCCGCGCACCATGCTTGACAGTACCTCTTCAGTTACATCGGTCAGTACGCTCACGCCTGACGAACATATCGTATAAATAAATATCGTATTGAACTAAATTACCATGTTTATTTGTCAATGTCTATGAAGTAGCGTCGTACGAGTTATTCATATTGGCTTTATGGTATTTGGCATTATAAGTTGTTATTAATATTGTTTACATTACAAAAGTTTCACTTACAAAGCAAATTATATAAAATTAACTAAATAAATAGACAAAAAATCAATAAAATAACTTTAAAATGTACAGCTGTCATTCTAATCAAAGGACTACTAAAGCTTCAAAATGTGGCTTAATAAATGTTGCATCCCGCTTTATACCATTTATTACAAGTTTCCTTAATCTTTTTCTTCCCATTCATTAATAACTATAATCGAGCTCATAAACGTTAATACCTTGAAATAGCCTTTATAGGCCGACCTGAAGGTCGTGGCAGGTATACCTTAACCTTTGTTTCGACACAACTGCTAAGGTTCAACTAACCTTGCACGGCGCCTATGACGGCCCTTGCGCTAGACCTCACAATGTTCACCAGCCGTTCATAACGGGCCGCTTCTTGTATCACGACAATGGACATGGGCGTCATGTCAGCCGGCTTGATGTCACCTTCGTGCGATGGACCCGATAGGATCTTGGTTGGTAACCGCGCTAAAATGTCTTCCGCAACCGCCATTGCTTGCTGTTCAGGTGTGGCGCCTCCGCCACCAGATGCCATTGTATCCTACACGACGAGGATTTTATTACAGATAGTACGAAATAATTTTATAGCCTAAATACAAAACGCAAATAGCAAATATGCTGGGAAAGGAAAAAAGTTTGAGTAAGGTAAAAGCTAGAGAAAGCTAATTCCGATCAAACAATGTTGATGACCAAAATCTTGTTTCCTATACTCACCAAATACTGCTTCAAAAGGTCCTAGGAGCATGAAATGGTAAAGTTTATTAATATATTTTAAAAGTAAAACATGAAAAACGTGATCGCACTAATACTCACCGTTCGGTCCTGTGATGTCAGCGTAGTTTTATAGATTGAAACAGAAAAAAATAATGAAAATACAAAGATACAAATTTCCCAAAAACTAAAATCATAGTCTAAAACACTTATAAATGGCATTCAAAAATACAAATGATGATAAAATATATGAGTTAAGCTGTAATTTAACTCTAAATACAATGAAGTTTCTAAACGTGATAATATCACAGGCCAGATTACGATTACATCATATAGACGAAAATCCCATTTTCTTGGAGTAGCTTATGTGCAGCAGTAGCCTTCCTATGGCTGATATGATGAAGGCGGTAATTATAATGTAAGGGAATAGAGTCTCTGTCATATTATCATGACATGACAAGTTGTGTAAAGTATGACTAGATTCTAGTCAACTCATAGAATGTAAAGAAAAAACATTTGTCTAAAACGTCTTCTACGTTCTTCGCTAAGATGATCATTTGTGGTTAGTGGCTCCATATTCTACTTTTAAAACTGAAACCAATGTAACTTACGACTTCATATAATATTCACATAATGTATGTTCATTGCACAAGCCTAACCTGGGTAAGAATAGCAGTGTTGAGTAACTCGCCAGCCTCGCGGAAGTGCTTGGTGATGTCAGCATTGGGATGGAAGCCGAACACGCCCGGCGGCGTCGCCACCGGCATCGACCGCGAGAAGTTTATAAAGTCTGAGTGCTCTCGCAACGACGGTAAGTAATACACTCCTGAAAGTTTTATATGCTAATAATTTTCTCATCATTCTCTCCAGAATGAACCTCAAGCAAATTGTATTTTCGATACATGTAAGGTATGCTTTTATAGAATCTGATGCCTATATTATTCTAAACTGTCAATATCGATAACAGATAGCTTAATGTTTACACATTGCAATAATAATCGTCAATCAGACAAAATATTTCTTAGTTAAAAGTTAATGAGACCGGTGGGAAAATTACTTCCTACATTTCCAATAATAAATAATTCATGTAACATTTCATATAATCGCAGACTCAGATACAAACAGCATTAAACACTTGTACTAATAAAATAAATAAGATCCAAAATATTTGTCCTGAGTGCAGATCAATCCTACGAACCTTTGCACATAAATATCCACTTGTATATATTGACCTGATTACGTTACTGTTACGTACATAAGACATTTATATTTGTCCTGGATAGGGATCGAACCCACGACCTTTGGCGGACAAGACAGGATCACTACCATCCGTCAATATCGCCACCTGGTTACACCAACAACAGCTATAAACTGCGTACCTGAGGACTCTAGTGGGTAGTTATTCTCCTCAATAGCACGCGGATTGTAAAATTTATATAGGATAGTGTTGAGACAGCGACGATCCCAGTCATCGGTGACGCGTCCACCGTAGTTACACTCGCCGGTCAGGTACCGCAGAGCAACAAATTGGACGTCCTAGTGAAGAAACAGCGTAAGGAACAACACGAGACTTAATTTAAAGATTCTTTCTTCTTCTTCAGGCAGCTTAAAAATTAAGCTGCCTGAAAAAGTATATATTTTTACTATGACAGGGAAGTCATAATAGCCAGCGTCGGTAAATATTAACCACATTCTAATAAAAAAAACCGTGAAGTAGAGTAGGTGTCGGAAAAGGAGGCATGTACAAGAGATGGCGGTAATCTATGCAACTCAGATGCATAAGGCAGGGTTGGGCAGCTGCATACTCGTCAATAGCACTGCACTTGCGCAGCGCGGCAATTATGGTTGCATTCCCCCTTTCTTAAGGAGGCCTATGTCCAGCAGTGGACGACTAAGGCTGTTTATTTATTTATCGAGATATATACAGCTAACAGAAAGTACAAATCACTGTCAAGCTTAGTGTCAACATAATTTTAACAATTAATATGAAAACGAAACAAGGACAATGACATGACAAGATAAATAGAATATAATTATCAACTTATCTAGGATTGCCCTCACATCTGGAAGCACCAAAGGTAATGCGCCAAAGTTAATGAATAAAAATTCGATACCTTGTAAAAAATCTATAAATACAAATTATTAATATAAAATTAATCATGTTATTAATTATCTATTGAAACACAGTCAGAAGATTCGTCAAGTTATCGGCAAATATCTACGTGCCGAGGAAGTATGTCCCCTATAAAACGTAATACGCGGTTTGTTGACGCCACTTAACTGTTTGCATAAGTACAAGAGCCGCGGTGTTTGGGGTGCAGCAACCATCCCAGCCTCATTACGCTAAAGGTGACAAGGTTTCAATAGACCGACCCTCTCCAGGATTGATAAGGTCTCTATTTCATGATATGCAAATAATCCATAAGTAATGCGTAATGGTTGACTTTGCTCTTCCAGTTTTAATTATGACGATGATCTTAAAGAAGTGTATTTGCTCTTCTTTTAAATTAATAGAAAGTTTTTTTGGTTAACATTTTACAATTTGCCAATAGAACCGTTTCTCTCACACAATACAGTGACTCTAGGGTTGCCCAAACTTCTAAAAGCACCCTAGGTAATGCTCCAAAGTTAACCATACTGATTACAAAATCATAATGACGACACCATAATCAGTAACTGATAATTGCGACTTAACTTTGGGGAATAAAATAAACTTGCACAATTAAGAAGGCCGATAAAGAAACGTGGTATAAGATGTAATCGGCGAGTTCCTAAACAGAAAGGACGTTTCTGTTTGTATCATATGGATAATTGATAACGGTTGCGTAAAGTAACCGAAAATTCAAATATAAATGACATAAATTTTTTAAAGCTAGTAAAAGTAGTTTACTAGGAACATGTAAGTTGCTCGAAAAATACAATCAGCATTGCCTTTTGTCGTTTCCCTTGCCTACATTAAGCAATTTCATTGATTGTCACCACAGAAACCCAGATATACAACTTAAACAAAAATAAATGAATACCGCCGGCACTTGTTAAGATATAGATATATCTAATTAACTGCATCTGCATATTAAAACATGCGTGTATGTAAAAAACGAAATATATTTTTGTACGGCATATATTGCCGATAGCGTTTATTTAATTACTTATGTTCATATTCGAATTATTTATCTTATTAATCCGTATCTAGACGGAATAAAGCTCACATGTCGGTGGCACAGACGGTGTCCCATAATAACATTCCGTAAACTGGTAATACATAACATTTTTAATATACATTATTAATTTATATCATCATCATCATATCAGTTGCAAGACGTCAACTGCTGGACATAGGCCTCTCCATGTGATTTCCAATAGGACCGATCGTCAACAGATCCTGCGGTTTTTATCAGATCGTCTGTCCACTTTGTGGGTGGACTTCCTACGCTGCGTTTGCCGGCAAGTGGTCCCCATTCCAGAACCTTACGACTCCATCGTTCATCGGTTCTGCGTGTTATGTGCCCTGCCACTTCAATTTTCTAATTCATCGGGCTTGCTAATATGAATATAGCGCCAATATATCAACAGGTAAACGTACTCTACTTAGCGGGCATGGAACGTCCTTAAGAGAAGAAAATAATTGCCGCACTGGGCAGTCGTGGTGGCAAACAGAGAGCGTAGCTACGCGACGGGAATACTGCTACGCATCTCCACCCTGATGCATTCAAGTTACGCTATTATAGATGGGTGTTATGCATTCTCTATTTCATGACACCTGATACCGGAGGAGGTAATCTAATTTCCCAAAACCACACGGCGATAGTAAATTACTTACTTGTTAATATTTTATGGTAATAGAAATTAAATTTACTTATAATGTGCAATTTGATAGTGCAAGTTAATGAAGTGTAACCTTACGAGTATAATAGAATAAAACCTCCCAGGCGTCGTTAGAGGCGGTATATTCATCCGAAACAATATAGCTCACATATACAGGGCTGGGATGGGCAGCAGTATCCTCGCCACGAAAGCTGCGCTCTGGAATTGCCAACACGCTTGCCCAACGCGGCAATTATGGGAAAAAAAATCCCTTTTTCTTGGAGAGGCCTATGCAGTAGTGGACTTCCAATGGCTGTAATAATGATGATAGCATACAATAGTATTAGCAGTTCATATATGAGGTAATTCTTACATCGTACTCATTGAGGAACATGTACAGCTGTGTGATACTGATGCGAAGGTCGGTCTCGTTAAACTCGTAGCGGATATTCCATCCCAACGGACCAAACTGCCTCCGCTCCTGAACGACGGCGTGGAAAAAGCACAGAGCAAACAATAGCTTCTTGAAGATCTCCGGCTGCTTATTGCCTTCAAACCACTCTGGGTCATTGATTGGATCACTCTGGTAGGACCGGGCTATGTTCGCACGAAGTCCTATGAAAACATAATAGTTCAAAAGGACTGACACTAGTTTTAATTGAATTTACTAAGATTTATTAACCGAACTAAATAAGACAACAAAACCAAGATTCTAATAACTATTTGTTGAGAGAACCATTATCACCATATTTTTGTTGCTGGTTCTTTTCTGATTGCACTGCTATACACTGAGTTTTAAAACACGTCTTGTGCCAGCAGACTAGTTTTAAAATAGGCCCCTCAATTTTATATTTATTCAAATTAATCTTCAAAAAAAAACTGAAAAAAACTTTTTTACTTGTATGTGACTAAACTAACCCATAAGGTCTATGTGGTCATTGTTTTCATAATTTTATAGTGCCTATGCATGCTCGCCTAATTAAATAAATATATCATTGAGTTTACGTGTGAAATATACGCCATAAAGAAGTTGCAGAAACTAAAGGAATAAATATACCTTGAGGAGGCTCATTTGTCATCTTAACTCCATTCTGAAGTACATATACTGGGAAGTGGTCGGCAGGGTATGATGTTAACCATAGACGAAAATCAGGATGTGTTGTATCTAGAGTGAAACTTTCACAAATCTAAAAAAATAATAAATATATTATCCTTTCGCATTACACAAAACAAAATCCTAAGCCTCCTAATGTTTTAGCAGGCCAAATTACCTTCTCAAGCATGGGCATCCAACTTTTAGCCAGGTGACAATTTTGGAGCACAACCCAATTCCCGCTGCGGATTCCTTCATCAATCAACTTGACGGCAATCGGGCCTTGTCCTTGGCCTAAAGATAAAGAGAACAGCCGAGAGGAACCATAGCCCTGTAGAACAAAATAAACATTAATCACATGTTGAACTAGGACGAATTATGCGTAGCGTATAGTAAAAATAAAGCGATGTCAACGACCTTAAAGTGCATTTATCTGTGATTGTTTAATTTGATTTTCGCTAGTTATTTTTATTTTCTACGTGGACTTTATTTTATGTTACGTCTCTTGGAAACTCTGTTTAATTAAGCCAAAAATGTCATTAATTCTGGAGAATTAATGATACTTTAAATATTTTTTAATTCTATAGTGGAACTATGGAATTTAAATATATCCCACATTTTTAGACAAAAACTACGTATGTCATTCTCTGATACCTTCACTACAAAGTTAAGAAATCGTGTCGATCCCTCAACTAAAAACAACTACATTCATCGCACGGGTACTGTATTTTTTCCGGAGTAAAAACAAGCCAAGTGTCATTCCAGGCAATAATCTCTATCTATAATAGTCAACACAACTTTCAAGTTTACGAAAAAAAAATCATCACCTCCGTCCACAATGTATTGTCGTCGGTAATGACTAAATACTACAAAGCGCTACTCATTATCGTGCTTTAGAACTTGATTGACGTATTAACAATCATAACAACCGACAAGAATCTTAACCATCAGACTAGTAAAAGCAGCTATAGTGCGCCTCTCTTATGCGTGTGTCTACGTACAAGTACAAGTAGTGATGTGGGAGCAATGGCGGGTATACTTTAAAAAAATGTTTAATTACAATGGAAACGTTTTATGAAGTCGAGAATAATTTTTTGAGTACCTGGTCATCGGCGAACTTGAGCAGCGTGCCCATAGGATCTGAGCCGGGCGTCAACACAAACAGAAGCGGTATACAGCAGTGCGAGTCGGAGTATGATGACGCCAAGTCGAAGAGCGGTGGCTCCACAAACGGACGGCCCATTTCAGCTAAAAATAATACCTATTTATCATATCAGCTGCGTTGATACGTAGATTATTAGTATGACTGCTGCTGACCATGCTGCCCACCCTGTTTCATTGGAGCTGCTGTTTTCTACACATATAGCGCCATCTGTTGGTTCCTGTACCACAATCGCCTCTCACGATATTAGATACAAAGGGAGATATTATTGTACTCGGTACTCCACGGCATAATACCGCGTGCGATGGACCTAATCCGATGAGAACCAAAACATTATATCACAAAATATCTTTTGTAATAACTATCAATGATATTTTTGAAGACACAAACCTTCACAAAAATTTTGAACAGCTGGTACCATCATATCGAAACGCATACATCGTAACACCATCATTTTCTGTAAGGAAAGTTTATAAATCAATTTATAAAAACTTAACTTGTCAAAAATAGAATTATTCTAACAAATTATAGATATTGTATAAAGTAAATAAATTTCATGTAAAAAACAGTAAAAAAGTAAAAAACATTTTTTAATATCAAAAGGTCGTATAAAATGTAAACGTGTAGCAGTTATACATCCTTTCTTTTAATTCTTTGCAAAAATAAATGGAATATTTTTTTATACCTCAAAGGCATCAAGCTTAGTGTTCCATGGCTCAGGCAACGGTTGCTTTTCTGGGTCGAGAGTGTTGCAGTATGCTTCCCAAGCGGGGATGTTAGCCATAAAATGATCCAATATTCCATTAAACTTTTCAATCTCGTTCAATCTGTACCATTAATAAAAGAGTTAAAAACCACTAAACTTCTTTCCATTAGGGTAACATAGCCAACAAGGGAATAAAATCACAATATACTGAATTTTTTGAGGCAACTTATTCAAAGAAAGCCATATGGTTCCATAAATAGTACCCATTAAACTCGGCCCAGTTTTGTGGAGTGAGGAAGCTGACGGGATTGGGCTGTACATTACGCGACTGCGCGCCGCCCATAAGGAACAGCACATTGTTCTGCTCCAACCGGTCCTCCGCCACCATTATCGTCACAACCAACAACAGGGAGAATACCAGCTTGTCCTAAAATGTATC
Source organism: Heortia vitessoides (assembly GCA_020976665.1). Lineage (NCBI taxonomy): Eukaryota > Metazoa > Arthropoda > Insecta > Lepidoptera > Crambidae > Heortia > Heortia vitessoides. The sequence continues at coordinate 5,258,892 of JACJUM010003174.1, forward strand.
CGTTAATATATAGAGCACGAATATCCTTAATTAGATCGTTCAAAATAAAAAGTGAAAGATTGCGCAGATGGTAGTTCCCGCCCAAGACAAATATTTATATGATGATATTTGTGTTTGTCCTGTATCTTGATGTTAAATATATGAAAGTATATTTAAGTAGTAGTAGTAGTGAATAAATATATTTAAGTAGTATATTTGTGATACCTCTGTTGTCCGTAACACAAGTGATTTAAGCGACATACTATGGATTCAGGTCAATGTATGAGATTTTGTAAAAAAAATATATTATTTTATTTGGATTAGATATACGTCTATATTCTCCGAAGTAATAGAGCTGGATTCAGCTGTGAATTTAAATCATCCACTCCAACACATAATTATTTTCTTTGTAATTTTGACTGAATTGGCCCTACTATTTAGGAAGAGATCAGTGGTATCATATACGTATGTACGTGTATGCGGTTATACCTTCGTTACCAAGTTATGATACATAAGGGTGATTCTTGTTTATCTGTATAAAATAATACTGATAAACTCATAATTGTGAAATCATAATTGATCACACAACCAGGTCTAAAGACAAATATTCGAAATACCACCTACAAAATCATTATTATTGACTTGAGATGATAATAAATATGTAAATAAATAAAAGACAGTAAGAACTCTGTTAATAAATAAAAATTATCACATAAGTTGTATAGTATGAAAGTCAACCCTTCGATTTTCGGTTAGTACAGACCTTTTCAAATAAGCTTCTGCATATGTTGGCGTAGAGCGAGTAGGTAAAGTATGTGCGCAGGATGTCGAGTCGAGCAGGAATCTCTTCAGCTTTCTCTGTATTATCAATGGCTGCTGTGAAAAGCCCCTCAAACCAGCCCAGCGAGTACTGGTACATTGGGTCGATGTACGCAAGCGACGCTAAATTAACATAAATGTATGCTTAGTGAATTATTTGCAATGCTCTCAGTTATTTGTCTTTGAATAGTATCAAATAAACACACTAAGTTTTTGAATAGTTATATACAATAAACAAGGTGAGAAAACGAGTTCCCAGTGTACTATCAACCAGAGTATGTAGACCATCTGGGAAAATCATTCAAGGTACCATAATATCTGAGTAAAAATGAGCAGCCAAGAGAGTCAAAGGTGGCCAATATCGAATTAAGTTTTTTACTTTTTTAAAACCATAATTCTACATTTTTTTAATTAGTGTACTCTTTGCATAAAGAAATTAATATAAATTTCTGAAATAAAATATAAATTTCTGAAAAAAAAATTGATACATTCTATTTAACCATGAGAAAAATCCCTATTTTGAATTAATTTACAAAAATCTAAATGTTACTCCATACTTTAAAAAAATCGGTACCGTTGTGCTCCACTACCATTTGGCCTGCCTGCATGCCTGTATGTTATAATCAAGTACGACAAAAGGCAATGAATAAACTATCATGATGAACCTTGGAAAATTGTCTTCCATGATACAAACCAAGGGTATATGAGTTATAACATAAATGCATATCTCTCTTTTCGAACACACCGTCACTACAGCTTTAGTGCAAAGTATCACAGCTAAATAGCTTCATTTTAATTACGCATATCTCTGACGAAACCTTATAATCAAAACGTATAGCAAAAGCAAACAGAAAATATATATAAATACAGGTCTGTATTTTGAAATCAGTCGATGGGGTAGGTATTTTCAGATCTATTATCATGTATACTAGATCTACAGCCTACACGACGGCGGCGGGCAACATCGAGGAGGCTACCAATTATTAAGTCTGGCAGATCTAAATTTGGATGCGATTTTACTTCATATCCTGTATTTGTTAAAACCATAGAAAAGGATACAATATACATTTTGCCAGATGTTAATTCACATTTTGATTCCTTTACCACAAATTTAAATCTATTACTGACAATAACTACAAATTATCAAATTAATAAATTTATATGTTTTTTGAGTTGCAGGATTCTCATGATTTAGGTTTTTCTCTTACAATAGTCGTCAGCATTGGTATCTCACTCTCACCTAATTCTACCGTCAAATAGCAGTGTTCGCATTGCTGTGATTTGCCGGTTTGAAGGGTGAGAGAGACAATAAAATTATTGGGTAAATAGAGTATCTTTAGTTCACATGGTTGGCGACACAATAGTGATACTCGTATCATTGTGATGACATGAGCGTCTTAGGCTGCAGTCACGTTCAGCATCAAGCGGGCTGTATGCTTGTTTGCTGACTTCATAATTTAAAAAAAATATTCAATATATAAAGTTATTCAATTAGAAATTACACGAACTAAACTAAAGGGTTCCAAACCCAGATTGTTTTACCGATGAGGAAGAACAGGTTGGTGGAATGCACAGCGATGGGCACATAGTGATCTCGCGCTTCGTCAATTGCTTTTTCTGTGACCATTGCAACTTCTTGCTTTTCTTTTATCTCGTTTGAAGTGTCTTTCGCGGAATTAAGAATCTGAAAACATAAAATTTATTTTGCAGCTTGCATGATAAGACTTTTAATTAAGCTTTTTGAATATCAACGTGCAATTTTCTAATAAATGTGTCTTAGCATTCTTGTATGCAGAAATTACTCGCAAAAACGAATTATAAATTACTTTACCTGAACAGCTTCTTCGTCCTCCAATAAATGTTCAGAACTTGACAGTACGTTTAAAATTTTCTTTTCAATCTCTTGTAATAGCCGTCGATGTTCTGCCCCTTGTGTGGTCAAGTCAGACTTAGCCTGCTGCAGGTCTGGTCTCTCTCGAGCAACTACTCGGGCCAAAAGTTGCGCTTGCAGCCCATCTTTAGCCAACATGAAGTTGACTAGGGTCACTCTAACCCCTACTTCAGGCAAAAAATGGGGATTTGCGAGCTTCGTGCTAATATATAACCTGATAAAAAAATGGTTTTAGGTAAATCCTGGATTTTTATTTAATAGATGCTTTTTCATAGATATACTTACTTGAAATCTTTGCTATACTCAACAATAGTGTCACCAATTTTAATGCAAAGTGCACCACCCTGTCGGAATGTTTGCTGTTGTAGTAGAGGTTCAAGCATGGGATCTAACTCTTCGAGCACATTTTCTAATAATACCTAAAATATAATAGGTAAAATATTCTCAAATATTTTTTATCGAACATTGAACCTTATTATTTTAAATATAATAGTTATTTTTACCGGCTGACCAAATTGCACAGCATTCTCTAAAACTCTTCCAAGATCAGCTTGCGTCATACGCACCACACTCAAATTATTAGGCTTTTCCATATTCTTAACCCAACGGTTAGCCTGCCCTTGTGGATCTATCATCAAAGGCCAGCGACGAGCAGCCCTTTCAAAATAAAATATTATGTTAAATTGATCCCATAGATGTCTATACCTTTTCTATTTACATTATTAACTATTGTGACCCTGACTCACATGATTACAATTGCACTTTCTACACTAAAATCATCCGCAGGCAATCCATCAATGTTCCACTGTTGGATGGTAACCGGTTCACCCAGAGATTTTATTAAACTATAATCTAGCGTGCAAACAATTCCGCAGTCGTGGCAAGCATGCGCCCACTTTGATATCTATGAACAAATCACCAAAAACAAAAGTATACATAGTATAGAATATTTCGAAAAATAATATTATAGAATATTTCGAAACAAAACTTACTTGACCAACTCGGAACGCTGCTGTAAATGGTCCTAAATAGGCTATGATACCAGCAGCAATAAGTATGTCACCTAAAATATTGAAAGCAAAATTAAATTAATGTACGGGACAAAACTTCTGCGGTAATATCAATAGGGTACTAGTAGGGGTAATTAGTATATATAAAATTTTAATTCAAATATCGCACTCTTAGCTAAAGACTGCATCAACACAAAATAATATATTTCCCACAAGCTTTGCTCTTTGAGCAGCATGTTCTCTTCAAAACTACGTTTTTTATTGATACACCGCTCCTATTAGTTGTAGCGTAATGTTATTGCCAGTGAAAGTCCCATTAAAATCGGTCTCGCCGTTTCACCGTTTCACAGATTACCACAAACAAACAGACAGACAATTTTTTTAATGCATTTAGTTAATAGCAGTGATTTTAATATTGCAAAGAGACACTCTAATATGTTTTATGTATTAATAATTCTAGAAACATCGCCATTTATTAGCAATTTCGAACGAAAGTTCGATTTTATTCAGGAGAATTTCAAAAGAGAACATATTCAGAAAAGTTTTTATTCTGGCATAAGTGCGAATCGTGGACTATATAAAATTACAGTTTTGAGTTGCTGCAATATTTATCTAGGGGTGCAAAATGTGGAATGACTTGCCGGTAAGTGAATCATATGTCGCCCGCAGATCTTTAGCTATCTGAGTCCACCTAGTCTTTTCACCACCAAGACCAGAAATCAGCATCTCTGCACGCTTGAGCTTATTGCTGCAGTCCATCACTTCGTCGTCGAGCATCTTCTGCTGACGATTTTGTTGTGCTAATGCTTCTTCAAGTTTTCCCAATTTCAATTGGACCTAAAATGTAGGATTAGTTTTAATTCGGAAAATCAACCAAGATATAATTGTAACTCTCTGTCTAATGTATGAATTGTACCTCTCTGAGCTGTGCTTGTTTTACAGCCAAAGCAGCCATTGCCTTATCGTAGACCGCCTGAGCGGCCGCTAGCCTCTCTTTCTTGGGCGCAACAACTTTTGCCACTTTGTCATACTTGGTCATCGCAATCACCCACTTACACATACCTTTAAAGGAAACGAAATTTCATTATAACTAACGTCATACGTCACCTAAATTCGGTCGCTTTAATTCTAATGTATCTAATATTAAAATAATCATATATATGCTTACCCTCTGCAGCAACTGACACAGCTCTAATTTTCTCTGGTACAAAACCATCATCCTGCATTACAGTGGTCATGAGCTTCCTCATCACAGGTGGTGGTATATTATCCTTGTCGAAGTTCTGCAGTGACTCTAAGAACTTGATGTCGTTTAGCAACTTCTTGGATGGGCCCCAGTAGTCTTCTATCGTGCCCACGCCAGAGGGATTTGGAATCTTCTCTGGTTTTACTTCCTATATAAAATACTTGGGAGGTAAAAAGTTCGATATAACGATTATCACTAAAACATAAAAGAGGCATAGGACAAAATATGTGCAGAGTTCGTTGAATATTTGCGCAGATATTCCCAACACAATTTCAACTTCTTTGTATTCAAACTTTATGTTAAAAACAAATGAACGATGAAAAACATCTTTAGCACACACGCCTAATGAACTAGGATTTACTTTTAAGACTAACCTTACCATGACAAAAATTATTATTCAGTGGTCCGTTTACAAAAAAAAAATAATTTTGACTTACCTCATCATCCTTTGTCAATGCATAGGTAAAAAAACAATATTTTTTTAAGCAATCATACAATAAAAAAAACTCGATCTATTCAATGAGTCTGTCAGATAGAAAAATTCAATACTAAGTTCTACTATAAATATACCTATAACCATGTATGTACAATGTAGGTACTATTTACATCCAATTTAATAAATAAAGTCAAAAAGGAAAGCTTATATTTTGCATTATAAAAAAAATACAATAGATATGAAAATATATTTACTCACGCCTCTTGTGAGGATCCATAATATAGGCATAGTTTTCAAAAATATTTAAGAAAATAATAAATACCCTTGCATACTATATTCAAAAATAATAAATACCTTCAAAATACAAATCGCCTCCATGACGAGCTTGATGCCACGGGGCGGACTTTTCATTGTCTTTATAAAGGTGATATCTTGAGGAGTGAGAGTGTCGAGGGCTGCCAGGGCAGAATTTAAAATTGGCATCGCTTCGGCCAGGTCCGCGTCGCATTCGTCTTTGATGGCTTGAGCTTCTGCAGCCTAAAAAAATATATTAATATACTAACAACATTGCCATGCTTCGATATGGCGCATTAAGGTTGCACGGAAGAAATGAGCAACATAAAAAGCATACGTTTCCGAACAGTTTAAATTTATATATTAAATTTATTTAAGTCGGATTGAATAATAATTTTAACTTAAAGCATCATCTTTTTTCTTAAACTTTGTTAAAAAATACATAAATATGGTAAACGAGTATCTATCTTCACGAGTACGAGTATATTTTGATAATTAATGTTGAAAAAACTTTCTTAAGCGGTCGCGGGTATACCCAAGCAATAGATATACGCATAACCATTTCGAGTAAAACTATAATCTTTAAACATAAAAAAAAACATTTTATCAACATAAATAAATAGTTACAATTATTATGTTAGTCTTCACTGCATAATCAGTGAAGATATCATTCTTACAGGTACATAATATATTTTTTTTAAATATAAATACTTTAGAGACATTATAAAACAATGTTTAGTTTATATTGATATAAGATCATCGGTCCAATTACATAAAATATTCATTAAACTAGTCTCATTCTACCAAACGGTTCTTTGGTAGAATGATATTAAATTAGTAAATTAAAACCTGATTTTCTGCAGCGGCTTGGTCCATCAAAACTTCTGCCTCCACAAGAGCTACTCCCTCCTTTTCCCTCTCGACCTTCGCTGTAGTCTCAGCCACGGCGGCTGCACCAGCGGCCAGTTTAGGTTGTAAGACTTCTAGGGCTACTTGCAGAGCCGCTACAGATTTCGCAGCAATGGCTAACTGGTCCAAGCCGGTAATGTAACGTTTCTCACTTGATAAGAGTTCACTACACGAAAGTACAAAGTAATTTAAATAGAAAGATTGGTTATTTAAAGAATTACTTATTATAAATAATAAAATTTCATAGTTGCTAGGATTACAAATAGAGAATATAAAAATTATAAGTCAGGGTGCGGAGGTATCGAGGTATTTTGTTAAGATCAAAAATACTTTGGTGTGTAAATACTATGGTTTCAACAAATTAAATAAATTCTTTTTTAAAGCAATCATCCATTTCTGTACTCGTATTTTATAACAATTGAATATAAATATATTTGCCTAAAAAATAAAATAAATCATCCCATTGATCTATTGCGAGACCTCGCCAACTACAGCTCGCCTCTGGAGGTATTTGTACTAAATATACTGAACCTTATGAACTAATCGAACTGACTTACGTCCGTTTTCTGCCCAAAAGCGACTTGAACATGTTGATCAATTCCAAATACGCGGTGGGGGTGACGTAATTATATCGTTTGACTCTCAACAAGAACTGACGCGTCAATTCCTGCGTATCCGTGTGGAACATCTGACACAACTTGATGGCGGTATCCCTTTCAAGATTTGTCAATTCTATGTCTTTAAGGAAACGTGTAGCGACGGCGAGCAAAGCGTCTGGTGGCCACTCCTAAATAAAAATATTGAATATTTAAATCTAACACAATTACCATAAAATATTTCCTAACATTGCATTAACGTTGACGCAAAATTATCTTTCATAGCTTTTAAAAGTAACAATCATTTTCTTTCATACAACTGCGATTAATGTCAATTGAAATACTAATAACATAGAGAAAAAAAGATAACAAAAAGAAGTATTAATTAAGTGACACCAAACAGTACGAATTTATCGATCATAATCATATTAATCAACATTGTCACGAAGTTGTTAAACTCGCCTGGAACCAATCGATGGTGCAGCAGTTGACAAGCGAAGGGAACTTGCGGATGCGCGTGCGCAAACTTGTGCCAGCCGGCGACATGGCCAACACGATGTGCAACTGGTCGCGCACTATTGATACAAAGTATGCATATAGCGCTGTCGGACTACCGTCCGTTTGGAGAGACTTGTCGCGTTGGCGATCAATCTAGCAAACAAAAATAGATGAAAAGTACACTAAAATACATCTCAAACTACTACCTCATGTAATTGCTACACATTTTCCATGGAAAGGTTGTGTCGAAGAAATTACTCTCTGTTATAAAGGCGGGAATTGTACAGTTTTAACTGTTTACTTACTATTAATGTTATTATGTCCGTAAATTGACTAAACCGAATTCATAATATACTAATTATTATATCAGAAAGTGTCTATGATGCAATCAGAACACCCGAATAGTATTTACTTAGTTAAATCTACTGCATAATAGTAGGTGATACACGCGTTTGCAAGTAAAAATCATAGAAATAATAATTATTCATAATGCGCATTTATTCATAATTCATAATTCACGTTGCTTATATTTGCTATCTTTCTTCGCCGGTATCACACCAGTAAGATGAAAAAAATTCTTCATATGATTGTTTGGCCTAAAATGTTATGTCGTCTCTTGATACAAAAAAAAACTGATCGTTTGTTGAAGCGAGAATCAAACATAAAAGCGTTTCAAAGGCCAAACCATAAAATAAGACTAGAAAATAACGATAAAATTTAAAATATTTCACATCAGAACAAACAAGAATTTGTATAAAAGGACTTACAACCCTCATTTTCTCGCAAAGTTCAGCTTTTTCATCTGCAGTAAAAATGTTCGGAACTTCACCGGAGTTCAGCATATTGTTGACGTCTTCTAAGAAACCTTCCTCTTTGATCTAAAAATAAAGAATATCAACAGAAAAAAATAATTATAAAATACAATTTTTCATATACTTGTGTTAAATGAAGCTTCTAGTTCCAGTCCTTATAATTAAGCACCTAACATATTAGACATATATACAGTCTTTCGAAATTGGATGTTTCTCTAGTCATTCTTGATAAATAAACCAATGTGTTATTTTTTATATTATAATAACTTACTTGTGATTCGATAAACAGGAACACCATATGTAAATCGGGTGTACTTGATTTTCTCAGTAATGTTTTCAAATCTTCACGCCATTCGGTCTTGCCGTATGTTCGACTCATTTCGACCTGTAGATTAATATTTAATTTGAACGGTGATGTTTACATCAATAAATCGTAATGGGTTGTCCAAAATTTACTTTTCAGAATTTCAGTAAGTCCATATTTATAAGAAAGAAGAGGAACTCCTAATGCTTGTTTGCATGCTTACTGGTAGTATACCAATAAGCATGCTTGTTTTGCATGCAAAAAATATTATTTCGACCAAGCATAAGTTCGGTAACAAGTTTTTCGACCGAATGATACGCTTGGGTCACCATAAAAAAAAAGAAATGATAACTACTATTACCTTACTTATTAGCTACTATTCTACTCTGCCAGCCTACTTCACAGCTTTGCCGGTACCGGCAGAATAGAATAGTACCTCCCGATGCACCAGGTGTTGTAAGAGGCGACTAAGGTACGAGAACCGACAGACGGCGGCATATCCTTTCGGAACAGTGCACCATAAATGCACATGGCGGAAATGGGCAGTAGCATCCCCGCGAAAGCTGCGCTCTGCTACTCTTGCCCCGCGCGGCAATTATAGGCAAAAACCTTCTTTCTGAGAGGCAGTGGACTTTCAACGGCTGGTAAGAATATCAAGTCAACTGACGCAATCGCAAACGTCTTTTTGGCGAAATAAAAAAAGGTGGAATGAAATTAGTCGACATTTTTTTATTCAAAATAAAATTTGTAAAAAAAGTACCTGATTCGAAATATTTGCAATCATACCGCTATTTACCTGGAATAAGTCGTACTCGTTGACATGTGCTGCGAGACGAGACAAGGACTGTCTTCCAGAGCCTCCAAGGCCGACCAAAAGTGCATGAGATTGAGGCTGCATTAGGACTCGGCAAATTCGAGACAAGTGCTCGATAGCAAACCTATGTTTAAAATATTTTATAATTATTAGTATCCTTATATTTAAATGTATATCAGCAGATTTTTGTATTAGTTACCTGAATAATACAAGGTTCATCGGTTTCTTCGACATATTATTAAACTCCACAAGGAAAGCTTCGACGGTGGAATTTAAGTGTTCCATGTTAGTTGTTTCCATGTAGAAACGAGTATCCACTTTGGGGTTAGCGAAATCGCAATATATCAAATTTCGAAGATGTAAATCGGTAATCTAAAAATAACATTTCCATTAGGCGCAGTGGTTACTGATACTGTCTATACTGTCTTATATATTGACAGTAACCATTGCACCTATTATATATATACACTGCCTCTAATTAAGAAAACAATTAAATTCAGAATCAGAAATATACAACTTAAACTAAACAAACTAAAGCTAGATCTAGAAGACGCTACAGTGCAGTTTATTTCATACTAGTGGCCCACCCCAACTCGCGTCTGGGTACATAGTAGTCATTTTATAGATAATTGGGTACTGGGTAGATAATTTTATGTCGTTAATCCAGTTATTGAGGATTTTAATCAAGTCCTTGGATCTCTTTCTTACCTCTTTCTAATCTACTTCCTTGCATACAAACATTAAGTTATACAGTTTTTCCACACAACTTTCCGATCCTGTTGATCCCATAAAACATATTCCTGATAATTACGCACACAAACAAATAATTATCCAATTGATGAAATCATTCTCGAGTAATGCGTGTAGATACATATTATTTTAAGTATATAACCTGATCATTAGGACCGCTAAGAAGTCGTGCAAGCAGCTTGTCAAGGTTGTCGTTCAGGTGCTTAGTAGTCGCATCTCGCAAACAAGAGACCAGCCACTGACGATCCTTCTCTTCAACTAACCGGTCTGAGAATACACGCAAACACTCGTGCACCCAAAGCCGCTTAATGGACTGTAGATCTGGTGTCACTTCTGGTACTGATAACAACACACCCTGGAATACGCGAAAAATAATTAATTCTTGCCCATACAAAACAAAGACATAATTTCATATACATACCAAAATAACTCTTGAAAAGTCGCGCAAGTTGAATGTATAATGTGACTTTGAAGGTGTCGGCAATAAGTTGAGGCGGCACTGTTTATAAACTTCTAGAGTTCCAGACACGAGTTCTTCAATAGACGGGTCGAAATCTTTGGAAAACCCTCTAAAAACCAATATTACTTGTGAATACACTGGATTCCAGCACTGGATACTGCTACTAAACCATGTAATTAACTCAGACGTTGACAATTGTGTTTTGACAAATCTTTTAACAAAAATATATTAAGATAGCATATCTATACCTGGTATCCAAATGCCACAGCATAATACGCCCGAATATGACTACTAGAGTTTCATCGTCAAATTCATCGATGCAGAAAAATGAGAAGTGGCGCGAAAACCTTGGTGTCACCAACTTAGCTCCAGGTGTTGGTTTACTCATTGCACACATGAACTGTAATATGACTTCAACATTTAATTCTATAATTATTAAATCTATTAATTTGATTGATTTATTTATTTATTTAACTTTATTGCACAAAATGTTACAAAATGTACAAATGGCGGACTTAATGCCAGATGGCATTATCTCCCAGTCAACCATTACACAAAACTGATATGATATAAATATTATATATATATATATATATATATACATAAAATAACGTACATCAGAAATATATAGGGTTATAAAGTCAGAGAAGCAGCATCAGTAAATAAAGTACGGAGACAGCGTTTCAGGTTAAATTTGTTTGGGGATTGCTTAATATTCAACGGAAACTCGTTCCAGAGTCGTATAGCTGTAAAAGAGTTTGTCAAAAAACTAGAGTGGGAAGGAGTTATGAGCGAGAGAGTATTAGAAGAACGGAGATTACTTTTGTGAGAGGAAGATAGGAAGCGAATATAGGAATATTATCATGGGCGTCAAGAATTGTATCAGGTCGGGTTCACTCCCTACCCACGAGAAACATTTATATGATGAATATTTGTGATTGTTCTGTGTCTGGGTGTGAAATATGTATGTAAGTGATATTTACGATTTCTATGTTGCACGATGTTCGTAACACAAGTGCTTTAAGCGACTTACCTCGGTGTCAGGTCAATGTATGAGATGTTGGGTGTTGTGTGAATCCTACGGAGCGGGATCAACGGCGATAAAAGGCGCCTCTAAAGGTTTGACTTAGACTCGAATGAAGTTAAGATTGCAAAAGTGGGTAGAATGATCCAGGCCGCACTAGGGCTGACGGTTATCACTCGATGAGTCAGGGATTGCACGACTTGCTAATGCTCTACGAAAGACATGTGACATGACATGTAGTGTGACTGATTATGAAGTAAGTGAGAATGCAAGAAAGGGACGCGGCAAAATTCATTATGCTGTCGGGCGGAATTCTCCGGTGTCTATCACATCACATATCACATTTCAGTAATGTTGCTTTTCTTCTAATATCATAATTAATAGACAAGCTCAGTTTATACGAGACTATAATTGTATTGATTTATAATTTTTAAAATCTACCTTGTCTCAGGTGTCCGGCGGGACTCGAACCCGCATCTTTCCCATACCGGGGGACTGCACTACCGTCATGCTACCTCAACGGACATATCGAATTTTTCCTAGAGCTATTTTTTGTGCTGAGATGTCAGCGCTATTTCTTCAATGTGGTCAGCAAATACTCACATGTCAAACTTTACAAGTTTGGAGGATATAGAAGAAATGGATACTTCAGCATTTTCTATGCATGAGGTATATTTAGTATGGTATACTTAAAATATACCTCATGCAGCAATTGTAATTGTGTTATTAGTTTAGAAATGAAAAAAAAATAAGTCACCTGAACATCTATAAGATACATGGGAACATTGGTCTTGCGATCGTACCACAGGCCAAGGTCCATTCCCTGCCGAAGAACCTCAATCGGCGGCTGGGCACCATAAGTTTCAGCCTGGGGCATACTAACATCGTCCACGAACACTACACTGAAGCAACCAATGGGAGGTCCAAACACACCTGAAAATGTTCAAACTCCAGCAATAATTTACCAGACGACAACCTACATAAGTTTCTTTGTAACTGGCTCGATGGCGGAGATAACAGTGATTCTATCTTGTACGTTAAGAGTCGGAGGTGTAGTTTATTCCCAACCCAGGACAATTATTTATATGATGGATATTTATGTTTGTCCTGAGCTTGAGTGTTAAATATGTATTAATTATATTGTTAAAAATGTATTTGTTATTTCTCTGCTGTCTGATGTCCGTAACACATGTGCTCTAAGCGACTTATCTTAAAGTCAGGTTAACGTATGAGATGTTTTATGAATTTCTATAGTATTTCATCAAAATATAACGAATCGTATCAATGAAAAAGTTCATTTCACTCACCCTTCCTCCTTTTATCCAATTTTCCCATAATAATATCTTGAGTTTGGTTACAATTTGTTTGAGCAGAGAATGCCATTATAAGAGCTTTGTATATTTTTGTGTCCACTCTTTTAACTAGAAAGTCCTGACAAAGACATTTTAGTGTTTCATTTACAAATAGATGCCATTCAACATTCTATGTTTCAATTCGTAGATGTAAGAAAATAGAATACATACAATGATATAAGACGACTTGCCAGTACCAGTGGGACCGACCATCATTACAGCCTTGTGATGGGTGACCAGTAGCTGGAAGAGAGCAAGGTACCGTACGGTATCGAGAGTGGTCACCAGGATCTGATTGGGTGGTGTGTCTCGGCTTATAGGTGCAGCTTGTACCACATCGTCATTCCATGGCTTCCATTTGCCTTTACCCTGATGACGAAATGGTGATTTTAACGAGAAATACTTGCATTGATACTACGACTTACAACTGTTTAAATCTACACACTTCTTTCTAAGTAATAAGCTCACCTCTTTAATATACCGATAATCGTAAACGAGTCCTTCTTTTGGCAAGGTGAATATATATTGTTTTTCAGGTTTTGCTATTGGTCGGGGATAACCTAGGGTCTCTAGAACCTGAAAAAATGTGATATCTCATTTATATACATAAAAATAGGCAATGAAATTTGTGTTCTTGATATTCTTACTGTCTCCGGGAATTCTTTTTCCAGCAAACCTCTGAACATCATATCGAATTTTGGTCTACTGTCCGCTTCCAAAGTTGCACCAAGAGACCAAATACATGAGAAAAAAAAGACACCCTGAAATATTGTATTTATATAAAATAAATAGCGTTTAAAATTAAAAAATATTACTAAATATGTTTTAATAACGACCTCTAATTGCGCCCTTATGTCTAAATCCGACACTTGTTCGACGTACTTTTCATCATTAAAATCATCCATGAAAGTATCAAACAGTCGCATACAAGCCACAAGCATGTTACTTCTCGATGTTACATACATTTGCTGAAAAGATTAATTACGAAATGTACATTATAATTTCTTGACACTTTAAAAAAATGGATCTGAGATGTTACTATCAAAACGCTGATACTGAATTTTGATTGTCACTAACGTACCTTAACTTTTCCAGAATATTCGACGAGCCACAACAAGGGTGAGCTGAAGCGGTTGAAGAGTGAGCGGATCAAATTTCGATTAACGTTATGAAGGGTTGGTGGCAGTGTATTTATCCAAGACTCCAGTAGACACTTCCAGCCCAAGCCCTTGGGTTCCATGTAAATCATGCCACAACGGGATACCTATAAAATTTTAGTTATTTAATAAGCGATTAAACACAAAAAAATATAATCTTATATCTTATCACTATTGAATTATTTACATTGAGTCATGTGTTTCTATTAGTACTCAGATCCTTTCATCAGCTTTCTTTCAGTCTACCCATAATCTATAATGCAGTTCTAGGATAAACGAACTACACGTTTATACAAATACTTATACAAAGTCTACTGAAAAACTAGAAATGGTTATCTTACCGTTGCTGGAGAAGCAGCCTCAAGATCCATTGGCTCAAAAACTAAGTTAGTAGTCGGTGCTAACTGAATGATCTCACCGCTCATCAAACATAACTTCTTGTTGTCATCTAAGACAGTGTTTAGATTTTCGATCCAAATTGCGTCAACGGGGCCATCAAACACCAGCCATTTCCTAAAACAATGACGAAACATGCTTTACTAATTTTTTGTGTTTTATTAGAGGACACAAATTATACTTGAGACATAGTTTTTGATAAGTATCACAAACAAGTGTGTAATCCTCGTATGGTACTTGACAATAATGGCGTCGAATTTCATTTGGTCTTCAATATTACTTACCTATTATCATTAGTGGATACAGCAAATGCTCTATAACTAACAGCGAGAATCCCATCCGACCACTCGTGGGACACAGGGTCGAACTGCCCATACAACTGGCCCATCGTAATTGACTTCGGGTTTATCACAGTCCATTCAACCGGGTTTTCATCCATCAATTTCTGAAAAAGTGCTTTTGAAGGTCACCAAGGGAAACAATCAAATTTTTTATTTTACTAAACTAAACTGTGTTTGATGAGTACCTTTTCATGGACGCAAGCTAGAGCGTGCCCCAGAGCGTGATAGCATTTTGTCTTTCCCGAAAATGGGAATCCTACCAACATAAGACCGTGTCGAACCAAAATCATCTCATATAATTGAAGCACCTGTAAATACCACACCTTTTAAATATTTTGTTATGATTATCTACGTAATTAAATAACGTTAAATAGATTTTTCCATCCAAAAACAATTGATATTAAAAGAACTGCTCACCTTTTCTATGAAGAAATCATTTGCTTGCAAATTAAGTGTAACACATACTTCTTTGAGACAGGACACCAAATGCGGAAGACCTGCGAGTGGAAGCGGCAAACCAGGAAACAGATCTCCTATGATGCCCTGTACAAGTAATACATTTTTCTATAGATTACTCTAATTACTCTAATGTGTCCTAAATAGCTACTAGCCCTAAATAATCTTCGAAGCAAAAAATAAATAAATAATCCATTATCGTTATAAGTACTTAATTGATAAAGAAGATATATTAGTGTCACGGAACTGCACTACCATCGATAGTGCAAAGGTAGTGCAGTTGTCCCGCCCGACGAGTGAGTCGAGATCATGTATTTTTCAATGCAATAAAACTATAAAAATACTTCATTATAATTTACCATGAATAATGGCACGTCGTGCTCTAAAAACTTCGGCAAATTAACGTCTTTGATGGAGCGCAGCAGGATGACATCTTCATCCTCATCTGGGTAACGCAATTTCAAGGCGCCTGCAGCTCGAAGCACGGACTTTACGGCTCGCATACCTTAAAGTTAAACATTAAACTCGGATATCGGCAGAGTAGAATAGTTCCTCCCCCTGTACTAGCTGTCGTAAGAGGTAACCGGGTAACCGGAACCGACAGATAGCGGTATATCCATCTTGAGTGTAGCTCAAATGCAATAGAGCGGGTATGGGCAAGAGCATTCCTGTCGCCAGCCTAGGCTCTGCAATTACCACGCTTGCCGATGGCGGCAATTATGGACAGATTCCCCCTTTCTTGGGGAGGCCTATTTCCAGCAACGGACATTTCACGGCTGCTATGACGATGATGTCAACTATTTAAGACAGAAATGTTTATTTATTTTCAATATTATATTTAAGAATAAATTGAAATTATGATAAGATTAACCAGCTTTAAGCTGTTATCTGGCGAACTGCTGCAAGAGGTAATAATATATATAAACAACCTACTGCATTTTATGTAGATAAACAACCTACTGCAGTAAGCTTCTAGAAACCACTATTTATCGCTGTTAGACAGACAAAACGTATTCATTAAAATTTTAATCATTTGACCAATCAATTTAAAAATTCTTTATGGTTATCCACCACCATACCATAATCATAGTGACTCTGCGAGGAAAGCTGCTCTGAACACAGGCGGTATGTAGCGACGATCTTCACAGCGAGCGGCTTAGCGTTCAGGTACCCGAAAGCGTACAGCTCAATCTCAGAGATCAGCACATAATCCGGCACCATCATTGCCACTGATCGGAATAGAGCCTGGAAAATTCCATAATTCGTAAGTAGGTAGAATATTATCGATTGTAATGAGACCAAGCCCTAATAACTTATTTTTCACGTACCTACTTGTCTCATAATATTATATTTTATATTGTGACCTGGTTATGGGTGATCTACAAAAAAAAATGTACCTTCAAGTTGTCAGGCAACTCCGAGCGGCCAGCGTAGCCTGGATTCATGGTAATGAATACAGCACATGATTTGTCCAGCTGCAACATTGTGCCCTCAAACAGAAGTTCAGTGGATCCGGAATTAATGCCACGCTGAATAGATAAAATTTGTTGGGCCACTACTGATAGCACCTCCAGGTCGATGCGGTTAAACTCATCAAAGCATGACCACGCGCCACATGATGCTAGACCCTGATAAATAAAATATAAATGTATTAATATATAGTTATTTATATTATTCAGGCCCGATAAACTGATTCAAAATTTTTCGCTGATTTAATAGTAGCAACCGTCAGAAAGGTATGGTTAAGGTCGACCGGAGCTTTGTTATTTCATTTTGGTGCATCAGTAAAATGCTTAAATATATAAACAGCATAAATAAACATTATGACCTACCTTTCGACAGTTACCCGTTCAAATTTTCAAATAGAAGCCAAATTTATTCTATATGGATATTACTTTATTTAACACGTTTTCAAAATAAATAATTAATCAACAACAGTGATCTATCTTCATAAATTATAACAGTTAATGTATAAAATCTAAAATACAATGAAAGAGAGTTTGCAATACCTTGAAGAACTTTCCCAAGGCAAGATAATCTAACCCATCAGAACAATTGAACACAACGCATTGTTTAGCGACAGCTTTCGCTAAATCTTTCGTTGTCTCAGTTTTGCCAGTGCCAGCTGGACCCTCTGGTGCGCCACCTTTTAAAATAAAATACATTATGATATATTCTGTTAACTTCTATTGTTAATATTAATAGAAATATCTTGTCAAAACTGTCAAACTATCCTGTGTAAAATATTTACCCAAGTTAAGATGCAAAGCTCCAAACAGTGTCCTGAAGCAGCGGTCAGTTAGTGGTGTAACGACGAGCCTCCCTGTATTTCCAAGGTACTCATACCCGTACATTAGCTGGGAGTTGATCATGCGCGTAACTATCTGCATGCTCTGATCTTCTTCTTGTTCCTTTTGGAAGACAAGGGCACAACATTATGTACCAAACGAAGGCAAATCAACTAGTAAATTGTTATAAAACTAAACATCTAACTCTACAGTACCTCCCAATAATAACGAATCTGAGACAGCCAGTTAAAATCGTTATCATGTTGTACGTTGCACTCGATAAGCAGCATCAACACATCTCTTGCGTGGACGTCCAACACAACCAAGGCTCCTAACATTAGAATGAAAGAGACAAGGAATACAATTATTCCGTATAAATATTTGCAGACTGCTAAAACCTATAAAAAATCTTTACCTAGTGTAATTCTGTTTTGCAAACTTAGCTCCCCCCGCACCAAGTCTACAATCTTTGATATCTGGTAGTTACATTTATCCCAATAACTTCTCATTGCTGGAATGCTAACGTGGATTGCTTCAGTCACTTCTGATGTCCAAAATGTCATCGCTATACACTGAACCTGTATATTAAAATAAAATCGATATGAAATACTTGAAATATCTGTATACACTAAGTCAAGAAAAAAGAAAATTTACCGCTTGCCCTGGCCAAATTAACACCCAATCTTGACGTGGTCGTTGAGAGTAATCGTCGAACGACACACCCACTACGTGGTGAATGGAAGATTTCATCGATTTTTCTAGTTCCAGCAGCCACTTCTCCACCTGTTGAAAAAACTCTACCGTAGTAAAAAATTTACACGACAATTTAAATATATACATATTTATATTGTACTAGTTAGGTACTAACCTGGCCTCTAGCCGCTACGGTATTGATTATGATGGTCAGTGTAACGATTTCTCCTTCGGAAGATCTCATCTGAGTAACTACCATATCCTCTGTAAAGGTTAACTTTGCAATACCCTCGAAGCATTTCTTCAAGTGAGGTTGTACACTAAACATTAAGAAAGGTATGTAATTAGGTATATTTATTTAAGAAGTAATAGTTAATTTCGTTTATAGCATATAGAGTGATTTCTGTTAAAGATCTATATACAGTTCCAAAAAGTTACCCGATATGTAAAATATATCTTCTGCTTAATCACAGTATTTTACTTGTCCGTAAGCAGTCGATATTAAGGCAGTAATTAAGTTCTCCTTCTTTCATATTCATGCACTTACCGCATAGGATCCTTGGTTTCTGATAAGATTTCCAATAGCTCGTCGTTGGAAAGGAAGAAGAAACGTGGGAAGTACAGGCGCTTCTTTTCCAAGTACGCGTTTAGACCACGCTGCACCATCTCCAGTAAGACGTTCGACTTTTTCAGCCGCTCTAACATCTTCTCGATCATTATCACGTCGAGTACTCGCGGTTCCGTGAACGCTGCTTTCATTATCTCGCGCCACATCTAACAACAATATTATAATGAAGTAAATGGTTTCGGGCTAGACAACGTGATAAGATATTCGACTACGAAAACACAAATTTTATCGATGTATTTTAAGCCTATGAAAATTAACGATAAAATTAAGGTAAAATATATTTAAAAAATTCTGAAGAAACATCAGGTTGTTAATTATGGTTAAAAAATTACCTTGTCAACGGCACTGAACCTTCGACCTTCTTCAGGTATTTGCTGTTGAATATCGGGAGACGAAAATATTGGTTCCAAGTACATCCAAGTTGCTTGCACCTTAAGCCATTCATCCAAAATTTCTTGTAGCAATACCAACTTTCCTTCCCAATCTCTAAAAAAAATATTTAACTAAAATTATGTCAGGCCTTAGGAAAAGTATCGAAAATCCTACACTAATGAATATACGTACATTATGACTTCTTCAAATGGTTTTATGTAAGGAGAGTTCTTCATCGTTTGAGTTTTGACAATGTGATCATCCAACAGCAACTGGATGTCATCGACACTCGATAATATGTATGTACCAGTGTCCCTTTACGAAAAAACACAAATATGTTAATCATTCAATTCATTTGGGGGTTTAAAAATAAACTTAAAGAAATTTGACGAACTTGTAAGTCATTATATCGAATTTGAGATCGGCCCACTCTTTCATCATCTTGTCCAATGACTTTTCTAAATTGTTTTCTTTAGTGGCTGCTTCAGAGATGCCCTCGAACTTCTCGATATATTCAACCAGGTTGAAATCGATCACTTTCGCTAGTGACAGCTCGTCATCCACAACAATCGGGAAACCAACGATTTCCGAGACTTTCTCCCAATGACGAGCCTTCATACCAGGGTTGCCCAAGGTTTGTATGACAGGCATGTGAGTTTTGAATTCATCCATTCTTTCTCTAAAATCATTAGGATTTTTTTTTATAATCATATTAATACTGATGACCCTCTTTTGAGTTATTATTATTGCACGAGTGGCCGTTAAAAATTGTACATATGTACCTAACTGATACAGCTAGGCGGTAAGTGTCAGGTACTTCTTGAAATTGCTTTTCCAATTTATAAACAATTTTATAAAAATAGCCTATTTCGCTTTCTATATCTTCTGGATCAAAACTGCCAACCTGGAGACAATAATATATTTATTTTTAGTATATTTAAACCTTCTTATTTAAACCTAATAATTTGAACGTAATCTGCAATTAAGTTACCTTCGTTGTCATCCATGTGTTATGTTTATTCAGAAAGTCATATCCAGCATCAAATAATCTCTTAAAGGGCACTAGTCTGTCAAAAATAGCCTTCCGTTTTGGATACTGTGACAGTTCATAATTGAAAGATGTCTCTTCCTCGTTAAACTGGTCTATCTTCAACAAAGCTGCCGATAATCTAAAAGTAGTTGAAAAAGTGAAACAGAAGCAATCTGCCAAAATATTTTAACTTTAGTTTTGGATGTCAATTTATATTATTTATGAAACGGTAAAAATATTTAAACTTAGGATGCCCATAGGTTTTTCGAGAATACCGTTATAAGATCATTGATACGGGCTTTTAGTAAAACGAAAATATTCGTACTTCTCATCCAAATGGCGCGCACGACTGACGTATTTCGGTAGTTCTTCTATGTCTCCCCAATACTGCACTTCGTTGCATTGAAGCTCATAGACACCCAAGTCGTCAATAAACTTGGCAATGCGAGTCTAAAATTATTGTAATAATATTTTATACACTTTAACTCCGATGAAATGTATAGAAAAATATCAATAACGAGACTTGCCTTTAATAGCTCTTGGTATTCTATCTTTTTCTGATCGCAAATGACCTTGCTTTCATCGAGGATACCGGCCATACGGGCATACCTAGAATATATTTATTTCATTGACTCTTAATGAAAGCATCAATTGGATGTTTTGCTTCGGATGAAATATTTAGGAACATCGCTCGCACGTATATTTTTTTCTTTTTAAATATGAATAATTTGTCTACTTATAAATAGTCAGACATACGTTATTCTATAACATATTTAATTTAGTTTTACTTTCGGCATTCACTTACCAATGGAAAGTTTGGTTATTTGCCTTCATTTCGAGAGGGGAGAAGCTTGTGTAGTCACCCAGAAACATTATGTAGCGTAAAACGTTTCGAAGCTTGTCCTCCATTTCAAACAACAGTACGTCTTCAGTCTTCTTACAATATGCAATCAGATCCATCAGAGCCGCAGTATCGGGAGGAGGAGTTAATAACATATTCGCTATTGACGAATATTCGTCGTATATACTAAAAAGAAAAGAATATAATGTTCGATAAAATTTAAAATTTCTAAATGTTTATTTAAATGTGCGCCGTAATCATTTTAGTGCAAGGATTTAACTAAATTTTGTTTCTCACTGGGTACAACCCAGCAGACTAGCTACTAACAGTTAAACCCAAGAGCACCAGTTAATGCACAGTATTGCTATTTCAAGACACTATCATGCGATAAGATAGTCTTAAATATTAATTTCTGCAAATAACCATTGACGGATATTGACGGAAAACGGAATATTGAGAAGTGGTGCACTGTATTGCGAAATAATGCAGATCGCATCGAATTTGCCACACACCACCATGCTCTCAGCATCTCGACAGCATTTTGTGCCGTTCCCCGCTAGGGAGGTCGTTTTCGAACTGCCCTGTAAACCGTCGACTACTCAATACCTCATAAGCTCGGCACTGTGGTATTATTCCAGTCCGACTGACCTTTGAAGCTAAAGATCAATTTAATAACCATAAAATATTGTACTCGTATATCACTCGCTAATTATACTTATCACCGCACCAATCACGGTCTCGATTAGATCAGGCGAGATCCGAGAAGAGTCCGTGACTAACCGATTCTAAAGCATTAAAGATATATCAAACAGTCAGCCAACAAGTTTCAGCATACAAGAAGATATTTGATGATATGTTTTTCAGAGAATATCCAATATACTACATATATGTAAGGTAAATACGTCAATATAGGTAAAAATAGGGAAGATAAGTCAA
Organism: Heortia vitessoides; assembly: GCA_020976665.1. Classification (NCBI taxonomy): domain Eukaryota; kingdom Metazoa; phylum Arthropoda; class Insecta; order Lepidoptera; family Crambidae; genus Heortia; species Heortia vitessoides. The sequence goes on from JACJUM010003174.1 coordinate 5,281,224, forward strand.
TTATTTACTTACGCTTTAATAGTGTTCTGGTAGTCCTCAGTCATCCTCCTGAGTAACGTGTTGGCAAGCCTATTTGCCGCCCCTCGCAAAGAGTTGATCAGATCTCCCCTTTGCATTCGAAACATGCCTATAGCTATTGTACCTTCTAACTTGGAAGGTATCTCGCGAGCTAATTCCACGTATTTCACTGACTCAGCGCAATACTCCTCGAAAGTTTTTTCTGGGCGAGCATTTATAAAGTCCTCAACTTTAGCCATAGACTGCAAAGTGATTAAAATAACTTTCAAGATACAGTTCCTTTATATTCAAATGCTTTAGCATCGTAAAAACAGATATACATACCTTCCCATTGAGAAGGCAAACATACTCATCGAAATCTTGCACCCGTAACTCTGGTCCGATTCTCTGTTCGTTTATTAGGTCAGAAACTTGCTTCTTATATTCTTCAACTAATTCGTCATCTATAATTGGCTAAAGTATAGAGATATAATAAATACAGAAGGCAAAATAAACTCTACATATATATGCGTTTATTTTCTAAGTAATAATATATATTATAGATTATATCTAAGTATATAATCTTGCATTGTGCAGATAAAAAAATATGTGTTTACCTTTAGTGTAGCTTTGCTAGTAGCAACGTAGTCTTGGTAAAGCAAAGTTTCAAGACGTGGAGATTGACGACACGCGTCTATAAGGAAGTCGTACATAAGACATAGCTGATCCCGGAATTGTTTAAAAGTCGGCTCAAATTCTATAGAGTCGTTTTGAAACGTTAAATTTATAATAAAACCTTGGTTTTTTCCCTGGAATTTAATATTATTTTTTTAATACCACTCTAACTTGTAAAAACTAAGTTTTTAGCAATAAATGTATATACCCCGACATCCATAATATAAGCAGTAAACTCTGCCATGGACTTCAAACAGAGCGTTTGTAAATTGAAGGTCATAATTGATGCAAGGCAATTATAAAAATGTCTCATCTTAGACACTTGCTTCGGCTCGGGTATTAGCTTTTTTTTATTTCCCTATAAAGGAGATATATTTTTTTTTATTTACACATATATCATGACTGGAATCTAATTACACAACAAAAAAATATTATCAACGAATCTTTTTACACTTTACATACTTGTAAGAAAACGGATTGGATAATAGGTATCCACTGAAGGTTAAGCACGTTGCCGGCCGCGTCGATGTGTCGCTTACAGACAAAGGAGAAGTCTTGCAGCTCGTATGGTTCGTTCGTCATCATCATATCCTTCATACTGATCAGGCGCAAGTCACTTAAAATAAATGATCTTCGTAAAGAAATGCTACATCTACTAGATAGTGCTAGGTAGAGAAAGATACAGGTTAAATCCAGGTGTAGAGGAGGGGTGTCCGTGCGTTATTGAGTGCGTCATCGCATCGGCAGGCATCACACTTGACAGGCGCAATGACACTACTGCCTATTGATACATTTGAGCTATGCTGTTCCAGATTAATATATCGCCATCGTCTGTTACAGTACCTCAGCAGCCACTAACGACGGCAGACAATCAACCAATCGTTACATGAATGGATCAACTAGACAGGCATACAAATTCATTAAAACACATATTATTTGCATAGAATTTACGAATGTTATTTACTTAAATTGTTTCCACCATATTTGTAGGACTTGGGCAATACACGGGTTAACGCTGTGCAGATTCCTAGTTAGGTATTTATGGGCTAAGGCATAACGGTTTCGCCAAGCGTCATCTTTTTTAGCCAGCTCTTGTTTCAATGGGGTGTCTTCCTCTTCCAAAGACTCTTCCTATAAAAAAAAGTATTGTTTACGTCACTCTTCCGCGTTAACATTTAAACTGTCCTGATGTATGTGCATCGTCAATGTATATATACATCGTCAACAATAATTCAATACCGCGTAAATAGTTATAGTAAATACAGTTCAAATTCGAATGAAATCATTCAAGTTTGAGCCTTATTCACAAATGATTGATACGCGGTATTTAAGTAACACTTGATATGCAGTAACAATAATGACACAAAAACAAGTAAAAAGATAATATAGCGATAAATAAATCCCTATTTTCTACTATTTTATAGTAGATATGCATATCTAGAAAAGAAGACACTACAGCTTTATTAAATGCTAAGGCGAAAGATGTTGAACTTGCTATTATTTTTTAAAAGAAGACAGTTACCGTATTGGGGTCCTTTAGAACAAAATCAACGATAGCTTTTTTCATGCTCATCATAAAATCTTCTCGCATTTCATTTGTACAGACGAACAACGTTTCTTTCCATTTCTTAAGCTTCGGTGATATCAAATTATGAACTCTGAAAAAAATGATAAGACAAAAAAATATTTAAAAAAAACACCCAGGAATCGAACTATAAAACGGCTAGTTTGATAGGTGTATTTGAATAGTCCTTTCCATTTAGTCATATTTTATGAAACTGGTTTAAATCTTACCGCAATATAATTTTGTTGTCTAATGGCGATACATGTATCGTGTCGATACCATATCGTAAATAGTAATAATAGCGAATCATATTCTTTTCATCACCAGAAGGTATCGTGTCCCCGCCTTCGCCGGGGGCATTTTGGCATATCAAATTCATAAGTTTCGCTCGAAATTCTTCCCTCGCTTTTCTCATAGCAGTAAAGCTTTGCATTACTGTAAATTTATTAATATTGACTACATCATTCTGAAACTATCATTCCAACACTACAATCAATAAAAAGAAGAAATAGAAACCAGTGAATTCTTAAATGCGAACTCATTGAATGATTTGAATACTGTTGCAACTATTATTTTTGAATATATTTTTTTACCGCTTGATGTTTTTCTCCTACTAGGGCCCCTAGACGCTGCTTTAGCAGCTTGTATTTTGGCAGCTCTTGACGTTGGGGGAGGCAACTTCAGCACTTCTTCAGGCAAAGAAAATAATGGTCGTGTTCTTATTCTAAAGTCTTCTGGCATTGATATCTTCGGCAATTTTGGCAACTTAGCTTCGGATGTCGAAGGTTCAGGAGAATCTTTTTTGCGGGTAGGTTTACGTTTTTGCATTTTAGGCACCTCCTGTGAATAATGTTCATCCTATTATATATTTTGAAAACCTCCACTCATTTAGATATTTTCTAATATATATTTAGTTTTAATAATAGTTATAGTATTTCGTATAAACAAAACGTTTAGTGACAATGTAAATAACTAAACGCATTTTATTGACAGTTCAATTGACAGTGACAGTCGACTATTTTAACGCTATAATCAAATACTTCGCAAAATGCCTGTGTCTTCTTATCTAAGATTTTATTAATGAAGAAAAGAATAAATTTATATTTACTTCCAGAAAAGATATTATGGTATATCATGTCTTTGTAAGAAGTTACAACAATACAAAGGAAAATTAATAACAGTAGCATCCGATTTTGAAGCGTTTAAATAGTATATACTAAAGTTATTTTTTCTTAAATGTATTAATTTGAATGAAATTTATCTAATCAACTGAAAACATACATTAAAGGTACAGTTTTTGCATTATATATACTAACATTTGTTTAAAAAAATATTGATTACCTGTTGTTACACTTCCCAATTCAAGGTAAGAAAATAATAGAAAATAGGGTTATGTATTCCAAATTTCCAAATTAGACCCACTTCTGTATTTTTCAGTTAGTAATCAATGAAAACAAGTGTTTTATAAGGTACTTAATACACGAATAACAAAATTATTGATTTGAACTAGACAACATCTGACACTTGTTATTAGTTTCTATGGTAATTGATTTCATCAGCCAGTGTTAATTGCTATGGAGACTAAAAAGTTTGGTCTACAACAAAAAGTTTTGTATCGTTTAAATCAATTTATTTACGACACAAAAATAACCTCAAAATACGTTATAATACATGTTGGAATTTATTATAGGTTAAACATTCAAAATGAAGCTGAAAGTAGAAATCTATTCAAAGGTAAACATGTGATTTTCTGCGGAGACTAATAAAGCATAGTGCTACTAAGCGTTTTTATAATCTTATGAGTACTGTGGCTTAATCTAGCCTTGATTGGACTATACATAACTAGTTATTATAGTATACTGTTTCCAGATGATGTCATTTTTTTGACATCACACAGACAAACTTAGATGTTGTATACGCTTATCATTTGATAGTAATAAACAAAGAGCTTTGTTTTTCCACTGCAATAGTTTTGTAAGTACTATTGTATTTAAGAAAATTTAGTTTATTTACTGCAATGAAATAAAACTTTTTATTGTGTGAGTGGTTAAAATATTCATTTTTGTTTGATTTGTTTTTTGTGCTAAACTTTAATTTGTCCTATTTTAACCACTCATATTTGACATTTAATTAGGGTTAACAATTTCAGATGATATTCCAGCTGGTACGTAGACTCCACACTGGTCCCATTTGCCGAGCTGCTGAATCTTCTTTGTTGGCAAAACTTAGGAAGAAGACAGGATACACAATTGCTAACTGTAAAAAAGCACTAGAGATGCATAACAATGACACTGATAAGGTAACATAACAGTATTATTGGATCTTTTAACTGTTTTTTTACCTGTTAATTAAATTCTTAAATATTTAACATTTCTTTGTGTACCAAAAAGTTTCTTAAGTAATAAGTAATGTACTTCAGTGTTATATGCTACTAATGTAATTTATCAATAACCATATTGGTCTATTCAAATTTATTTGAGTTTTATTGATGTATCTGAAGCTATTGAACTAAGGTTCCATAAAACATCATTTTTATTTACTATAAGTCAAAAAGTAACTATAAATTTTGTTATGTGATATATATGAATGTGTTAGTGTAATGAAAATTAAACAAATGCTACCTGTATCAACAAACACTCCCATTATCTATACTAATTCTCAGTTAACAAGTTTTTGTTTATTGTAAATCATATATGCTGGGAACTTGTCAGTCTTGTCAAAAACGAAGTGAAAAATTCATCATTTATTAATAGAATAAAGTTAATTAAATAATTAATGTTCATATTATATAAACATCTTCATACTCAATGTTTCAGGCTGAAGCATGGTTGAACGAGCAGGCTCAAGCCATGGGTTGGGCAAAAGCCACAAAGCTGGCTGGCAGAACTGCACTCCAAGGGCTAGTAGCTGTGAAGTTCAACCATCAACATGGAGCTCTTGTGGAACTGAATTGTGAAACGGACTTTGTGGCGAAGAATGACAAATTTCATAAGATGATTGAAGATGCAGCTGCTGCTTGCTTTAAGTTTGCACACACTAACATGCAGTCTAAAGGCTCTGTAACTAAGGTATGACAATATTAGGAAACAATTTAAATTAAGGTATTAAAATGAATCTTGGCCAGGCAGCATCCAGAAAATGGCAAAACAACTTCTGGACCAATGTTGACTTGACACTGAAATAATAGTGTCTCACTATGGGTCAAGGAAACCCAACAAGCTATGTAGAGGACAATGCACAAATGCATGTCTCGTTATGCAACCAAATCAAGAATCTATAAACGATACAATGTCACTAAAATAACCTTGGATTAGTAAGTTGACGTGTCATTAGGCAGGATACACGCACGCAAAATCGACGGCCGAAACGGTCGATTAAACCAGCATAGGGTGCACCAAAGTGAACAAGCAATATAAACTAAGCTGCATTTGTGCAAATGAATAAACATAAACCTTAACAGTTATTGATTATTCATTCAATCAATCATTAAATTAATTATTCTTATAAAAAGTGCATTAAGCTATTCTTTTTTACACAAAATTTACTATAATTACATAAAATAATAATCATTACTTATAATACTTTTTAATTATCACTTAACATTAATTGTCTATGGAATGTAAAGCAAATGACAAAAGTTTTTATAAAATTTAATTAATCATGGTCGTATTTTGACTGTAGTAAAATGATATGTAGTCTAAAGGATAAATTTACCAACAATTTTTTTTTTTCTTTAAATAAGTTTGTTTGCTATGGCCCTGCTACTCTAGCTAGGACTATGGTTAGATATATTAGGCTTTATCATATTAGCTGCAACTGCTGGACATAAGTCTCCCAAATAGTGATTTCGGGGTTTTGTCCAATAACTGCCGCGCTGGGTAGGCGACAGGCGTAATGGCAATCGCAGAGCGTAGCTTTGCCACAAGGATGCCCATTCTTACCCCATTGCATCATTTGGTTCTGGCACCTCAGCTGTCTCTTACGACACAGCTTTAAGTACTATTCTACTCTGCAAGTACCCCAAGGCAAAACAAGAATTCAGTGCCCATTTAATACCAATCTATAAATGTACTAGGAATATTACCAATATGAAGAAAACCTCCAAGATCGTCTGCAAACGTCTGTCGATGCGTCTGTCAAACAACAGTATTACTCTTTACATTGTAAACGGTTAAAGGGCTGGTTTCAAGGGTAAGAGGGGCGGTTTAACTGAATAATGTAACATAATATCATCAGGTTTCAAGGTCTTGGCTACGTGATATCCTTGCCATGACGCGGACCGAATGCACATGTAACTATAAGCGCCTCGCGGTTTCACCCGCGTTAAGTTGTAGAACTACCATATTAACTTTGTACCCCATTTTTACATCCTTAAGAGATGATTTTTGAAATATTTAACACGTGTTTCATGACTTTTAATGAAGATTCTTTATACTGAATATCATTCAAATAACTTCGAAAACAGCAAAATTTCAAACTAACTTTGCACCCCTCTTTAGGGGGTAAATTTTCAAAACTTCAAGTTTCTAACCCTTCGTTTTAACCTTAACCCTAAACCCTGAATCCTTCTTTGATAAGCTTCTTGTTTTATAAATATAGATAAAAAAATATATTATTCCTCTATTTACAGATGGAATTGGACAGCGAGCAGCTCGGCAACTTGTCAGTCGAAGGAGGCAAGAAACTCTCCGAAGTGCTGGCATTGTTCATCGGCTCGGTCGGCGAGAACGCAGTGCTCCGACGCGCCGAGTGCTGGAAAGCCAACAGCAAGGACGTCAAGATCTCCGCCTACACGCACCCCGCGCCCGCCGCGCCCGCGAACTACTCCGCCGGCAAGTACGGCGCCATCCTGGCGTACAAGCAAGCGGCCGACACCGAAGACATCGGCCGACAACTGTGCCAGCACATCGTCGGCTGCGCCCCCAACAAGATCGGCGACAAGGACCACGACAAACCAGCCAAGAACTCGGATGACGAAACGTGCCTCATTTACCAGGAGTATTTGCTGGATCCGTCGTATACCGTCGACGAGATACTGACCCAGAATAAAGCTGAAGTGTTGGACTACGTTCGATTCTCCTGTGGCGAGGCGGTCAACTTGCCTGGCGTCGAAAAGCAACCGTTAGACACTGTCCAAACCCTGCAGTGAACTTGTAGACTACCAAACATGTATGGGTATTTCATACCTGTATCGGAATAGCCACTTTTACGTTTTATAAATTAGTTTGATATTTATTTTGCATTTAAGTAATAAAGGTTAAATTACGTATAGTTTTGAAACTTTACAGACCGTGTTTAAAATCATTGTGTTCAATCAAAATCAAACACTGTTTTGTATCGTATAACTAATAGGTCATTATCGTATCGTCAAATGTATTTTCAGGGCTAGCTACCTAGACAAACTGTTCCGAACAGATCAAAATCGGATTTTATTCATGTTTTACCGCCTTTATTCATGTAAAAAAAGTTAAATGATGTAATAAGAAACTACAAAAAGTTTCACAACTGTAACCGAGTGGGGTAGCATTTTTTTTGGTGCGGGGAGAGTACGAAGCCAGTAGTCGGCAATCTTTTGGCCAACAAGGGCCACATAGCCTAATAAAGCATAATAAATAATAGCATAATAAAGCTAAAGCGGGCCGCACTTAAGATAAGTATGCTATTTAATTTACTTTTTATATGTAGGTAGGTACTAAAGGGATATAAAATATAATAAACTTTAAATTTAATGATACAAATTATATTTTCATTTACAAATAGTCGCGGTCCGCAAGGAGGCCCCACACTTTCATTGGTAATGAGCATTGTGGGCTTAACTTAAATTTTTTTTTGTCCTTGATTCACTATCTTAAAATTTATTCACAATGTCCTTAAATTTGCGTAGAATATTTCAAGCAGTAGCATTTTATAGCTAGGGATTCTTATAGAGAGTAATGTCACAATTCCTTAATTTTGCGTAGGTAAATGAAATAAACGCATATGTTAATGTAGTATTCATTATTTTATCAATATTGGATTTATGAATTATTTGAATATTCAAAGCAATGTTAGCAGCACATGTCTGCATTTAATTGACCATATTATTAAAATCGTTTAAAAATTAGATCACAGCACTCATTTCATTCACTCACTTCATTCTAGGCTCACCAACTCGTACGGTTACTGTTAGAATCATATTCGCCGCGGATCTGCAACGACGTCTGATTTCGCTTTTGCTTTACCCTTCCATAAAAATATTCTACAATCTTTCTTCCAAAACATTGCTATATGTTTAGGTTCATAGCAGTATCCGTGGTGGGTCAACACTTCTGGAGAGACGACATGTAAAGCTAGCGTCGTTCGCTCCCGGGTCCTGAAAGGAATGACCGTCGCCCGCCGGAGCAAGCAGCCGCAAGGACACACTACCGCTACCTTAGGAGCTGATGTAACATTCATGTGATTACTCAGATTGAGTCTTTGCATATTCCCGCTGAGCCGCAGCTCGTCGACGGCGCCGGTGAACGACTGCGTGGCGCGCAGCGCCAACGGCCTCGCGTTTGGATTTTCCATGTTATTCCTGAAGCCAACCGTCGATAATGATTTTTTAGTGACGTTTGGACTGTCCTGCGGGCTGCGGTCGTCGCATTCGCTCTCTTTGTCTGAATTTTCGTCTGTATACATGATTACTAATTTAATTAATAAATTAATTTAAAAACCTAGTTTAAGTGACAGTTGCCGTCATTTGTTATCAACTCTTGGCAACTTTATGTCAGCCAAGTAAACAGAAGCTATTATTACAGAAACGAGGACAAAAAAGGTTTATAAGTAGGTATCATACAACATAACACATTCATACACGCATAGATACCAGAATATATAAATTTTATTCTAGAAAGGACATTTTATACCGTCTATTTTATACGAGTGTAAGTTTTAAGTCGTTGTATCATCACTGCTTATCTATTATTTCCAGCTGCTTTAATACTGGCCTACTTTCTTTGCTTCCTTAATAATCATCTCTTCACTGATTTGCTATCGCAATCCGCAAAGGCCGCACTTTAATATTTTTATCAAATATCACTGTACCACTGTACGGACTGTATGCTTGTTTGTTGGGAAGCTGTGAAACGGGAGTTATTTATTCTTGATATCGCCAAACTAGATAAATTTAGTATAAGTAATGCATATTCTACCGAATTGACTAGTTAAAACTAGGCCACGTAATGGTCTGTTTGTCCGAACAAGAGTATATATATATATATATATAGAGTGGAAGTGAATGAAAGAGTTAGTATCAGACAACTTAGGCGAACAAACGTTAACTGGGTAGAAGAGATACGGGGGCACAGGCGTGATCTATTTATGTCATATTATGAAAGCAAGTTCACTGCGTATTGTCTGATCGTGATAATTTGGGCCCAATGGCGCCGATGGTAGTGATTCTGCCTTCAGCGCCAAAGATTTTCGGTTCAATCCCCACTCAGGACAAATATTTATATGATGAAATTTATGTTTGTTCTGTGTCTTGGGGT
>JACJUM010003174.1:5291070-5328823 GCA_020976665.1 Heortia vitessoides
TGTGATTCCTCTATTGTCTGATGTTCGTAACACAAGTGCTTTAAGCGACTTGCGAGTGGGTGAACAGATCTGCAGGAAATGTAGTAGGTACAGAGATATATAGTAGCCCGGTAAAGCTAAAGAGTTACCTATACATATCTATAGGTAACAAGCGCCAGAAATTTAAGATTACATATAGTTACGATTTATAACTTTTCTACGCAACAGCTAGTTGCGTAGAAAAGTACTTATAATTTAGACAATTGCTGCAGCTAGGCTATAACCACCTGCCAAAAAAAATTGAATGCCCTCCAAGATAGTACTTTTTAAAAGAAACTTAAAAAGAATCTATATCAATCAATAATATAAAAGAATATTTAGAGCATAAATAAAATTATTAGACTGTAGGTACTTCTTTAGACGTTTTTTTGGTTAAAAATGGTGCGTTTGTAGAAAAAAAAATTACATTATTTGATTAAAGAAAATGGATATAAGATAATGTTAGATAGTAAATAAAAGTAATTGTCGGTGTCTATTGTCGTATTATAAAAATATATCTGATTTATGTATATAGTTAGATAAAGCGCTGAAGAATGCACGCGACGATGTATTTAATTTGATAAAATGTATATTTTCTTATTGTGGTGGGTAAACTGATTGATTGTCGACATTTAGTTTCAGATGCGAAATCTAGTACATATTTTCAATGCATAAAAACCGGTAAAATACCTAAATACCTGACTATTTCAATTTTATACCTCCTTCATGCTTGATACTTGTAAAAGTGTTTATTTACAATAGTTGGCACTGTCCCTCAACATAAAAAAAACAATAGAAAAAAGTAAACGTGTCTTCTAACTTCTGCATTGCAACCTGAAAAGGAAAGGGTTTGGGTCCCACCTGAAACATGCAACAAGTTATTTCTATACTTAATAGGGAATATATACATATATATCTATACTAATATAGCTTAAAATGACACCTATCAAACTAACATGTCTCTTTTTGTACTTTACCAGCGACCCGCACTGTCGTCGCACGGATGCAAGGAGAATAAAAAAATATTATTATGGGTTATCTCTAAGTAATAGACATATTCCATCACAGACATATTTGTAGACTTTTTTAAGGTTAATAGTATATTATACATATACTATTATAGTAGGTACATTATTTTGCTCTATCTCGTCGGGTTCTGCCAGCGCTTGCAATGTTATCACAAAAAAATGTGTTCACTTACGAAATCACATTGGAAACCTCTAAAATTATCTGAGTTTCTCTGCTCTATGATGCCTGTTTTGTACATATAAACCTTCCTCTTGTATCACTATCTATTAAATCGCACGAAAATCCATTCTGTGGTTTTAAAGACCTAAGCATACATAGGGACAAACAGACAGCGGAATGCGACTTTGTTTTATATGTAGTGATATGGATTTTGTCTTTATTTTACGATGTTTTTCTATACATACATAACATGGTTTATATGTGAAGCCCTTAAAATGTAAACAATATTAATAACAAATTAAGATGCTAATTATCATCATAATACCAATATATCTCTCTCCAAAATAACTTATTCAATGCTACTACAATGACATCTGTTAATTAGGAGTACCTACTTATTATAAATAAATTAAATAAATTCCCACAACATCTCATACATTGACCTGACTCCGTGGTATGTCGCTTAAAGCACTTGTGTTACGAATGCCAGACAACAGAGGAATCACAAATATACTACTTAAATACATATATTTTACACCCATACACAGAGCAAACATAAATATCATCATATAAATATTTGCTCTGGGTGGGAATCGAACCCACGACCCCTGGTGCACAAGACAGGATCACTACCATCTGCACCATCGGGCCCATCATTATGAATGTGAACTATAAATTCGCTTGTTTATAATGTGCATATAATGTGTTCAAAAATAAATATGTGTAGGTACCTAATGTGGGTAATAGAAACATATTTCTGACCACATTTGTTTTCAGAAAGTAACAGCAATCCAATCGTCAAATCAATTAGTTTCGCGATCAACAAATAACAATACAAACAAAATGCCTATATATAGGTCGTCACAATCCGTCGCAGGCCACCGCGACGAATCAATTTCAGATCGTGTCTACCGCATAGGTATCTATTGTTAGCCGATATATAATATTATTGTGAGTAACGGTAATCAAAACTGGGCCGATGAGAATAGAATGTGGGTTTTATGCTACAGACGTCCAGTGGCATAATTACTGTTTGAAGGCCGGAGCAGCATACGAAAAGCGATAATTATTTTATCAATTCAAATGAATAAAATTGATGTGTCTCTTTGTTATATTAAAAGAGCTGTTTTTTATTAAATGCATATGAATATGTACACGGTGATGTACATGTTTTAATATTTTAACCTTTTTTATATTGTGTTTATTTAAGGTAAGCTCTGAAACAACTAGACCGAATTTAATGAAAGTTTCACTAGCAGATAGTAAACAATAATGAGTAACTTAGGCTATATAACATTACGCTATGACTAAGAGGAGCAGAGTATAAATAAAAAATGTGGGAAAAACTGGCGAAAAATATACGTTTTGAGAGCATTCGTTGCATGCGCTGCGTAAATGGTTGAAGTGACGCATAAACAATGTAATAACGCGGTTGATGTCGCAGGCACAGTTAGTAATAATAAAAACTTATAAAATGAAATAAACTATTTAAATACCTAACATTATAAAATCTAACTGTTTTACTCCGCCTAGCTAAAAGTAAAAAAAAAAGAACTGAAATCATTAAAGTGCTATTCAGAACGGAATACATCTTTGAATTGGCCCATTTACCACGAAATCTTGACTTCTTCAACTCCCAACAACTTTATATACAAAAATATGTGACGTTGTTGGTCTTCTTGATTGAGTTGATGAACTTTGAAACTTCTGAATCAATTTAATTTTTCGCTCACTCTGAACAGTTTGATCCAGCTTGTGAGATAATTTATTCCTCAATTCATAGTCGCAATAATTTTATTATGATTAACATATAGGTAAGACAGGTTAGCTAGTTAACTATTTAATTTCTACTTACTACTTGCTACTTAGTTTAAATTGTATACATAAATGTAACTAGTGAAATTATAGCTATAAACAAGTCAGAATAAAATGTTAAAAGTTATGCTACCCTATTGCCCGCAATTTCGTTCGTGTAGAAATTTTAATCTGTAAGAAAGTTGATGACTTCATTCTGTCATTAGTGTAGGCAATGACTAAAACTTTAAGATAAATATTTAACTAATCTATCTCGTGGAGTCTGAGATATTTTTAATGAAGTGTCCTTTACTGCATGATTGTGAAACAAATAGGATCTTTCAAAATTTTGCAATTATAATATAATTAGCATTAAGATAAAATCGAGATATTTTTATTCTAAAGACGAACATATATTCTTAAGATACTAAGTAATTGACGGGACCGGTGACGCAGATGGAAGTGATCCTACCTTGCGCGTCAGGGGTCGTGGGTTCTATTCCCACCCGGAGCAAATATTTATATTTATTTAAATTTATAATAATGTTATAATTGTGTGTAATAATTTTAAAATAAAATTAAATATTACTAATGTACAAATGTCGGACTTAAAGCCAGTCAACCATTACACGAAACAGAATATATATATAGTTGTGCAGACAACATAAATACAAAATAGATAACCGTTACATACCTACATATTTGTATAAATAAACGCAATAAATACATATGATATAAAAAAAATATATAAAATAACGTACTTCAGAAATAGGGTTCTCAAGTTAGAGAGGCAGCATCATTAAATAAAGTACAAAGAAATCATTTCAGGATAAATTTGTTTGGGGAATGCTTAATATTCAACGAAAGCTCAATCAAGAGCCGTTTAGCTGTCACTATAAAAGTCTAAAAACTAGAGTGATGAGAAGGAGTTAAGAGCGAGAGAGTATTAGAAGAACGGAGATTACATTCGTAAGAGGAAGGTAGGAATGAAATTTGTCCTTTAAGTAGATTGGTGCATACGGATCAAAAAGTATTAAAAAGAAATAGATAGTTAGAACTCGAATTTTGCGACGATCACTAATAGGAATCCAGCCAAGAAGAGTACGGCAATGGGAAATATGATCGTACTTACGCAAACCGAAAATGAAACGAAGACAGTTGTCTCCAAATCTAATATAATAACGGAGAGATAATGCCACCTTGCGGCACACCAGCATCAATTTCCAACCATTGGGACAAATCATCACCCAGGCTGACCGCTTGCTGGCGTTCTCGAAAGTAGGATGCGAGCCATTCCGGAAGCGAATCAAAGACTTGAAAGATAATGTAAGAGAGAATAGAGAGGAGAACTTCGTGATTGATAGAGTTGAAAGCGTCGGAGAAATCAATCAGTATTAAGACCGTTAGGTGGGAGTATTCCATTCCAACTCTTACATCATCCAGGATATTTAGTAGAGCTGTTGTGTGACATGGCTAGAGAGCAGTTTGTGTACAGCTATGCCTCGATAATTTTAGAGAGATAGGGTAAAATAGAGGTAGGACGTAATTGATCGCGAGAAGTAGGGTTAGGTGTTTTAATAACCGGAATAACATAGGCTTTGCGCCATATGCTGGGAAGGGAGCCATGTTGTAGGGAGAAATTGATAACGTGAGTCAATGGTGGTATAATAAAGTCAAGTAAGAGAAGGACCATGCGGCGACTCACATCATCAAAGCCAACAGCATTGGATTTGAGAACTGCACTAGTTTTAAAAGTCTCATATACGGTTACAGGAGAAACATTTAATACATTACGGACTGACGGACGTGGCAAGGAAAATTCCATACGTTTGCCGAAGATGATTGAGGATTGAACATTGTCGTGAATAAATCTACGTTTGGCTGATCTTACCAGTTAATTACAGCGATTTCGAAGTCTATTGTATGCATTTGTTCCGTGTCTTAAATATATGTATTTGATTAGTATATATGTGATTCCTCAGTTGTCTGGCGTCCGTAACACAAGTGTTTTAAGCGACTTACCACGGAGTCAGATGAATGTATAAGAATAATATATGAGAATTAAAAAAAATACTTAATAACAAGTATAGGACAGTTACCTATATACTAAACTAACACTCCGTCTTTTTTCAATTTATTTATCTCTGTTTTCGGGCGTGCCTAACGCTGTACTACTCAAAGGTCCAATCCAGCACCACCACAAGGATGGGTGAGTCAGGGTTTTCCCGCAGAGTTCGCGAAGGGAAGACTTATCTAGGATCAAAAGCAGCGGTAAAATTGGTACACGAAATCAGGTAAGCCAAGACGTAACAAAAAGATAGACACTTTAGTCATAACGTCACATCACGCCTGACACACCAATAAAAATTTGATGTCGGATCAAATTGAATACTATTAAATTCAGTGCACACCCTGGTTATATATAAATTAAAAAAAATCCATCCTAGAATAAAACTACTGTGCCACCTCAATACATGTCACACACGTCCGTTGCTGTGCACCCATGCGATGAAACTCATCCTAATAGCCTCCAGACCCAAGGTTATTTCAGACACGCGTTGACCAATTCACGTAAAGTACAATCTGTTTACGGACATTCCACAAAACATGGCTAAATGACAAACGAAAGTGAACGTGGTAATCATATCGGATTGAACAAAACAAGCGCCCGAGCGTGGTTCCCTTGGTGACGAGGTTGACGCGCGGATTTCGGAGTACGAGATCCCGCGCAATACTGACTCCTGCGCCGCGAGTCCTAACGCGCAGGCTTGTGTTTGTCAGTGCTATACCAGTCCCGGCGTTCATGAACGAACTACTGTTCGAGGTGAATATTACTTGATTTTTCATTTATATTGTTATAAGTATTTGAAACCGCCAATAAATTATCAAATAGTAGCCGTGATGTCGATACCTGTGTATTTTTAATGTTCTAAACAGGTTCACCCAATTATATTTTAACTTTCTTGATCTGAATCAATAATAACTAAGTGATATGTGAATTTGTCAAGCAGCTTTTGGACCGAAAAGTGATTGTTACATTTTATTCATTTTAAAAGCTTATTTTTACATAAATACACTTGGGGAGTCACACAGTGGATTGGTGTAGTAATTTAGCACAATCTTCGAGGTGAGGTCTCCGCCCGAGACCAGGACCCCGGGTCCGACTGGGTCTTTTTTTACGCCTTTGCATACGTAACTTATTTTACAGGTCACAAAGGTACACTTTAGGAGGTACCTTAACCGATAATATTCTATTTTAACCTCTAACTATTTTAAAATTGCTAAATAAAATCACTCCAACAATCAATTATTGAAACTAATCATATTGAAGTTTTGTTCGTTAATTCTTATACCTTAAATTGTTATATATACCATTTAAATTGTTTCTAGATGATATATTCTTAAGTCTTAGTCGATACAAAGTATTTTTCTACATAAAATTCTATCATTTTATTACTACTGTTACTTTAACAAAAATTTAAACAAGCTAGTTCCCGATATCTCATAAAAATAGTAAAACGGTAAAATAAATTATTCATAATTTAACGAGTACATTACAGATATTTTTTTGTTTATCTTTCTGAATGGATTGACAGACATCGCAAAAAAATATCTGCAAATTGAATTGAATGCAGTTTTCACTGATGTATACTGATAGAGATGTAACTTAATAAATAGACTTCATTTATATCTATATGTAGCAGAAAAATCTGTATAAAACAAATCAATCGTTGAAATGTACGTACCTACATGCATAACTCTAAAACAACTTTACCAAGTATGTTGAGTATGTTTTAGTTGTGTTATAAAAGTCAAAACCAGGTTTATACGGGTTATCGAAGTTTTATATGTAAAAATATATTATTCAGTGTTTTAATGCAGGCAGAAAGTAACAAGAAGCGGAACAGGTACGAATTGAATCTCCCACAGTAACGGGATAAGAAAATATTCGTATATTCTTGTACACAGACGAAGGTTTAGGTAAAGGACGAAGAAAGGTTTTTAAAACCAATTTAAAAGAAACACGTTTAAGTAGGTGTATCTTATTGATCAGTTTTTATGTAATATGCAAATATTGTATTGTGTTGGGTAATGACGTGGTCGATACATTGTCGACATACATTATTCATCAGTCAATAAATATATTATACTAGCTGTGCCCGCGACTTCGTCCGCGTGAAATAGTTTCTTCTCTTTACCTTAACTTGTATAAATTTTGAATGCCATGTTTATTTATATCGAAGTAATGTCCTAAAAAATAAGTTTCAAGGTTCTAGCTCTAAAAATAGTGATACCTCAATACAACTTTTCATTCCCCTTTTCAACCCCTTACAACACTAATTCGAATTAAAAAATAGCCAATGTCCTTTCTCAGGGTCTAAATATTGTCTGTGCCAAATTTCATCAAAATCGGTTGAGAGGTTTAAGCGGGAAAGCGTAACAGACAGACAGACAGGCACAGTTACTTTCGCATTTATAATATTAGTATGGATATACTTTTATTACATATATAAATATAAAAGTCGTCAATAATATTATTTTAAAAATAGTAGGTACTGACCCAATTTATTTTAAATTCATAGATGTTCTTTCTAGAAAATAATTACATCAATTTTACGAAAGTCGTTCTCTCAATCTCGAAGTCATTGATAGTCGCGATGCGTACATATTATATCTGCAAAGGCCTTCTATTAAACGCTCCGATAACAAACATTGATTATTCCATTACACCAATAATTGGTCCAGGCAATTAAGCCGTTACGCGACTGCCGATGCAGCGAGATGAAAATGTGATAGCCGCCACTGCGCCACCCATCAATCGGCATACAGTGCCGCCCAGACTTTCGCGTACGATAATTTATTCGTCTCTGTCTTATTAAAATATGTAAGCGCAAGTAGCGTGAAGCAATTTTCTTTTTGCATCGTTTCGAACGGCCGGCAGTTAGTCTGTGGAGAGTGCATGGACGCTGCGGTCGCCTTCGTTGATCGCGTTTGATAGAACAGTGCTAACTGAGGAGACGCGGGTGGGAGCAGCCGTCGCGAGGGCTATGGGACCAGTTCGTACCTGACCACCGCCACGAAAATGCACATACTGGAGATCGGAGCAGACCAAGTAAACATTCCGCTTTGTATACAAACAGTGAATGAGATCGAGAGTGTGCATTTGTGTTTTTGTGATTGTTCTTACGTCTGTGCGTGACAGCTGATGATTTGACAGTTGACCAATAAATTGTTGTAATAAATGAGTGAGAGTATTGCTCTTTTATATAACATATTTGCTTAATATAAGTTATAGAATGAAAGTTTATAGACTTTCTCAAGTGCTACATATAAATAAAAGTCCCTCATTTATAAGACAGCGACTCATGTACATTAATTTCGCTAATTAATCTTACTCAGCTGTTTTTGCTCGTATTCATTAAAGAACAAGCACCGCTTAACATAATCTGTTAGGCAATTACCGGAGAACTAATCTAGAGGGTACTTGGTTTTGTCTCTGTTGTTAAAATATATGTATACACAATGTAGGTATTTTAAAACTACAGTCTGTGATGTATTCAAATAACTAAGTTGATTACAATAATAATCTTTAATAATACAACAGTAGTATTGAAACTCGTCGTAATAGGTCGTGATATTAAACGCTTCCTAAATATTAAATAATGATCTTTACCCACAAGCTTAAATCTCCAAACATTTTTGCGAAATGCATTAAAGAAAGCTTTAGGAATCTTGTATATTAATTAGCGTAATATTTAAATTACGCTCTAATAAACATTTAATTGAAAAAGTGTTTCATGGTTTCTTGGAATTCACCCCCTAAGGATGCATAACTGGGGTTGAAATTATTAATAGAAAATAATAAAGTGTGGTCCAAATTATATTTAGAAATAAAACAGCCTAATCTGTAAAAATAATTAACACAATAATATTCAAACATCCTTATATATTTTTTAGTAACCTGACGCAAACAGCGGTGTGTAGGTAAGCGTGTGTGTTAATATTTTGTTAAACATCCGTGCGAAACTGGGGCGGGCCGCTAGTATTAATAAAAAAATCAATAAAGGCGTTTATTTGTTATTCGTAAAATTGTCGTGATTATTACGCGTATAACGTCTTTTGCATATATATTATAATAATTTTATAATATAACTTTATTATATATAAACAAACTTAATTCTCTCTGTAATATAAAATCTAATATTGAAACCAAGCCGTCAAGAATAACGCTTGCATTCCAACCTACAATCAATGTGCCTAGGTAACCAACAATATTGGTATCATTTGTTATTTAGCTTCAAGGCGATTTCCATCAATTTGCCGCAGACCGCGCCCGGTCATTGTAGTCCCGGTACATCTATGATTGCGTGGCTAGAGCCTGACATCATTTCACCATTATGTCCAGCAAGGCAAGACCTGAATGGGGACAGAATCACGCCCTCGACCTTTGCCACACCCTTGACTAAACCAATCAATAACAAATGTTATATAGTTTGTTTATTAAGTAAAACCTTCCGATTCCATTTCATATCGGTAATTTTATTTGTTCGGCGTACTTGCATAGTGTTCACTTAAGATTTGGAAAGCTCATAGTTTCAATCGTAATCAGGACTAGAGAAACACGTCTCGTCTCACGTCACGTCAAACCTGTTAATAATATCTTCTTTGAGAAATGATTTTTCGTTATTTGATCTATAATAATCAAATGATATATTTCATTTTCTGGGTGCATATTGTTATTAAGTACCTACAACATTAAATTGTATCTCCAGGTTTATCGTCAGGTGTTAGGTGTGGGTTCTACTATAGAAACAAATTTAATATATTAACTTCATTAAAAACCTATTCTGGGGTCACAATACAAAAATCTATAAAATAAAGTACAATATCGGATTGTTTTCTCATATGAAATATGATTTAAGACAAAGGTTTGATGTAAAATTCATCGTCTAATGATTTATGTAAATTAGAAATATGGCTATGAGTTGTCGAAGTTATTAGAATAAACAGGGATTGGTATAACTTGTATACATTTCAGCGAATCATCATTATACCAGCCATTCCACAACGAAGTCCACTGCTGGACATAGGCCTCTCTGAGAAAGGGGGAATTTTGCCTATAATTGTCACGCTGGCCAAGTGTGTTGGCAATCGTAGGGCAAAAAAACAACTTTCGTGACGGGGATACGGCTGCCCACCCCCTCCCTGTACATTTCAGCTGCACTTTTTCGGATGGATATACCGCCATCTATCGGATATGGCACCTAAGTCGCCTTTTACGGCACCTGGTACAGAGGAGCTACTACACTCTGCTGGGACCATACCGCCAATGCCGAAGCAATGCAATTTCCCTTCCCCATTTTATATTCAAATGTTTAAAACCGGGTGACACAAAGCCAGGAAATGCATTTCCTAAACGAACAAAGCGTGAATACATTATACTAACGCACTTCTAGCGAAGATGAGAGTTCTAGCTGGTTACTAGTTTCCGCAATAATTAACGCATAGTGCATTATGGATTAATAATCAGTTGACCGCGCAGGAGGACGACGGTGGAAGCGCGCGCGCAGCCGATGCCGCGTTCCGCACGGTGCCGCGCGACCACACTACTTTCCTCGTCTGGCGAATCACGGTAAGTGTTGCATTTTTTAATAATTACCCACTGTGTTGCTAGATTTACATTACCAAGACTGTCGAAGTAAAGATGAGTTTAATTATCATCATCATAACAACAGCCATATGGCATCCGCTGCTGGAATCGGGCCTCGTAAGATTTTTCAATCAATCGCAGAGCATAGCTTGGCGATGGGAAAGCTGCTGCCCTTTCTCCGCGCTGTTGCATTGGACCTACATTGTTCCGGTTAGATATACCACTATCTGTCGGTTCCGGGACCTCTGTCGCCTCTTACGAAACTTAGTACAGAGGGATTCTATTCTGCCGGTGACCCTCGGCACATTCATGTATTTTATCATGGAAAATGGTTTCGTGCTATCCACTATAGATAAAGAAATACATATAGACTCTTACAATATAATCTAGAGTCGCTAACATCTTTGGTTACTGGCAGCTTGCGACAGTGATATTAAATAAGGCATCCAAAATAATATCATGTTGTATATTTGTATAAACACATGTCGTGTCACGTTGTTTGATCGGGATTAACTTTTAAGCTACTTAACCGATTTTCGTTAATTTAAGCTTACTGTATACAGTTTGATCCAACTTGAGAGTTAGGATACTTTATATTTCATTTTAGAGTCGCAATATTTTTTTCATGATATACTTAATGTGTTAATAAGTAAAGTGTAGTTAAGACAGGCCAACATCTATCGGGTTATCTAGTTTAATTGTAAATCTATATACATAATGTAACAGATCAAAGTTGTCCAACAAACAAACGCAAAAAATGCTCATAATAGTCTCCAAGTAGCGGAGGACTGCTCGAACATTTACCTATCTTTATAAGAGAACGTAAATAGAAAACGCAATGATAGTAGCAATTTAGCGCACTGACTATGACATTACTGTGTAACTAACTCATTTCTCTTTAATGACGTCTAATAAAAGGAGCCTTGGCGTGTTTAGCACTTTGATATCATAATAAACGCGTCACGCGAAGTTTTCACCGAGTGCGAAGAAGTTTGACCTATCACGGATGATCGCAGTTGCTCACGGATGCAATTACTTCAGTATTATATTACGAATATGTTTTTGGTCTGTGCGTAATATCACTTTCTCTGGGTACGAATTATTCGCCCATTTATGAAGAAATATAAAAACATTTTTATCATCCATCTAACGTTGAGATGGGGCTTATTTATTTTATACTAGCAGTGCCCCGTGGAATCACCCGGGTTTAATTGTAGAACTTTTATGCTCTAATTTCACCCCCTTTTTACCCACTTAAGGGTTGTTTTTAGAAAAACTTTACACGTGTTTCACGACTTTCAATTAAAAACCTTCAACCTACTGAATTTCATTCGAATAACTTCTAAAACAGCAAAGTTTCATACTAACTTTTTACCCCAATTTTTCCCTCTCAGGGGGTGAATTTTCAAAAATCCTTTCATAATGCCCCTATAAGTTATAAAAGAAACACCTGTGCAAAGTTTAAAGTAATATATATATATATATATATATATATATATTTATATATAACTAACTTTATAACCCTATTTCTGGTGTACGTTATATATTTTATATCATATGCATTTATTGCGTTTATTTATACAAATATGTATGCCACGTTTATCTATTTTGTATATATATTGTCTGCGCCACTATATATATATATATTTTTGTTTTGTGAAATGGTTGACTGGGAGATAATGCCATCTGGCATTAAGTCCGCCATTTGTACATTTTGTGCAATAAAGTTAAATAAATAAATACAAAAATATATAGATTACATGGTAAATTCAAAAGTGTGTCTGTCTTGATTTGTAGCTTTGATGGGCTCAATGGCGTAGTTGGTAATGTTCCTATCTTGTGAGCCATGGTTTATGGGATCGATCCCCATCCATGAAAAACATTTTTATGATGAATATTTACGTTTGTTCTGTATCTGGGTGTAACATAGATATTTAAGTATTATGTTTGTGATTCCTCTGTCGTCTGATGTCCGTAGCACAAGTGCTTTATGCGACTTATCTGAGGCAGGTCAATGTTATTGAGTCTGTAAAATACTATGTCGCTACGCATCACAACTTTATAAACGACACGTTAAATCGAAACTTGCATTGCGCTTACAACGATTTCACAACGCTCCGAAGAATAGATCCACCGGCCCGACCATTGGATCTTTCGACCTGTTCTTTAGAGCGTTGGTCGGCCCACAGTCCACTGCCTCCACTGAAGATCTTCCGTTTTTGCAAACTTGTGTCATACGACCTTGGCTAATCTTCCATAATTCTTATGCAGTAAATGAATTTTGATATCATTTGTCACGGGAACAACAAGTAGCCTAAGGAAGTCTACGCTAGGCGTTGGCAGAAAACTATATATATTTTTAATAAGTATTTACTCAAAGAAAACCTTTTCTTTGATCGCACAGATGTAAGTCTCCAAGTGTCCTTTGACAATTTCTCAAGAACATACAAATTACCAACTACTCTTTTATAATTTTGATAATCGATAAAGTAAGTATAATTCAAGACTAATTAAATTTCACACAACATTTCAAACATTGACCTGACTCCGTGATAAGTCGCTTAAAGCACTTGTGTTACGTACATCAGACAACAAAGGAATCGCAAATATTATGCTTAAATTCATATAATTAACACCCAGACATAGAACAAACACAAATATCGTCATATAAATATTGTCCTGAATGGAGATCGAACTTTTGGCGCACAAAAAGAAGCACTACCATCTCCTGAATATAACAAATAATATGTAACATTCACATACAAAAACATAAATAAAGTACCTACTAAAATAAAACAAAACATGCTATTGCAGAATAACACCGCGTTGAAATTAAAGAAGAAATAGTCTTCAATTAACCGCTATGTTATGAGAATTTGTTACTTCACGCGCACTAAATTAACGTGAAGTTTCCTCTATTTGGGAAGGCGTGTGAAAGGTCACTGTACAAAACGCCGTTCCCAGCGCACGGTGGTAAAGTATGTACAATCATGATGTCATGAATAGCGCTTGAGCACTCGAATTTAACACATTCTCATAAGAACTTTCCGAATAAATACATTTTCACACAGTGTTTCTTTACAACACTAGAATGGGAAACAAGCATACGGCCCGCGTCATAAGCGTCACCGAAGCCTTTGGAAGCTCCCGTTACCTGAGGAAATCACTAGCGTGTCGCCAACCGCGTGACCTGAATATATTAGCCTGTTTTCAACACGACACATTAGGTACTCCATGATCACACACTACACACTGTTTTTCTGACTTTTCAAGCTGGAACACAGCAAAAAAACACTGCCGATTGGAGGTAGAAATAGATAAGGCTGAGCTCGAATAGTAAAACTTCAACTCATGCGTATCGGTATGTACGTGACCTACTTCAAAATCCTTCATTAACATGATCATCATAGTAGTAGTAAAACGTCCAAAGCCACACATGGCCTCCCCAAGAAAGGGCGAATTTTGCTACTTGCCACGCTGGGCAAGTGTGGCGGCAATCAGAGAGTGTTGCTTCGCGACTGGAATGCTGCTGCACATCCCCACCCTGTTACATTTAAGCTGCACTACGGATTGATATACCGCCATCTGTTGGTTACGGTACCTCAGTGGCCTCTTACGTCACCTGGTATAGTGGGAGGTAGGTACTATTCTACTCCGTCGGTACCCCACATGAAAATCCTTGGTTAGTGTTTATCCAAACATTAAAATAATTTATGGGATTACGACTCTACTATTATTTTTTTATTTAGAATCCACAGTTCTTAAAAATATTTTACAATACTTAGTTTTGATTTATAAATACATTTACTAGTATATGTAAACGTCAAAGGAAATTGTGCACATGTTTAAACCTAAAGAGTACCAAAATAAAAAATAAATCATAAATAGAAAAGGTTACTTATAAATTGTAATAGTTAACCACACCAGTTGTTATGTTATCGATTCATACACACATCTGATCAAATAAATTTTCATGAGGTAGACCTTATACAAAGGTAGTTCTTTGTTGGTACCTCACTCTCACCCATTTCTACCGCCAACAGCAGTGTTCGCGTTGCTGTGTTTCAGTTTAAAGGGCGTCAAAAGCAGTGAAATTACCGGGTAATGTGACATAATAGTTTCAAGTCACACGGTTGCCAACGCGCTAGTGATAATACGCTCATTATCACGCGAACTATACCTGTTTGTTGACCTAGTCATATAAAAAACAAATAAGGTTGGATCTGCTGCTCTATCAAACGCCATGAAAAAGGTATTTTATTTGTGTTCCCCGATCATATTCAGAAGGCTAAAACAAATAATAATAAAAAGTTGATTAAAATCACAGAACTTAAATCATCATACCAGTCAATGAAACTCCAGCTGCCCAATTGGCCTCTATAAGAAATGAGGTTTTTTGCCCATAATTTCCACGCTGGGCAAGCGTGTTAGCAATCGCAGAGCACAGCTTTCGAGACGGGGATACTGCTACCCCTTCCTGCCCTGTACCTCACGGAACTTAAATATTTCACATATAAGCATTTTTTTAAAGTGTTTCTGATTTAAATTTGTGTTTTGTTTTCTTGCCTTTGGACCACAATAAATTTGGCCAATGTATGTGTAGGCTGTTCTGTTATCGAAAGTTTTATTCAGCTATTTATTTTAACCATATGCCAGTAAATGGTTACCAGGCAGGCTAACGTACTATTGTAAAGTTGCCAGTCTGTAAAATTGGTTATACAGTCTTGCTATAAATTAAATGCTATAGGCGTTGACGGGAAGTCATAAATAACGTTTTCCTTAAACAATGACTAGGAGAAAGCGCTTTGTCAGACCGGAGGAAGACACTAAATTACACTTGGAATCGAAAGAGGCACTGTTCGCTACTCACTAAGAAAAGTGCATAACATGTAAGCCTAATTTTGAACATCTCTGGTTAATCATACCTGCTTCCGAAACTTGTGGTACGGACATCAGACAACAGGGGAATCACAAATATAATACTAAAATACATATTTACCACCCAGACGCAGAACAAACACCAATATTCATCATATAAATATGTCCTTGGCAGGGATCGAACACACGACCTTTGGCGCACAAATAAGAAATCAATGTTAAAATAGAAGTAAATAAATGGAAATAATGCATAATTTAATAATATACTGTCTAGTGGGTAACTACACTGTGATCCGCGTGGAATTAACTTCATTTCTAAAATAAATTCAGTCAATGCTAATCCTTACAACATACAATTTCAGTTACTATATCATCTTCCAGTGAGTCCTATAAAATTTGACACCGACTCTTTTAGCGGAGTAAACAGACGTACTAAATGACGTTGTTCTATGACGTTTATTTGTAACAATTTTGTTGTAATTTGTGTACCACCAGATTATGAAAGTACAAAAACCATGTAACCGAAACGTGTCTAATCTGAAATTACATCAGCCTCATGTGCTTCCACTGAATTGTAACTCATAACAGTATGCACTCACGGAACCTCGCGGAAACCACTGATATGGCGTGATATCACATTGCGTAAGATAAGAGACGTTACGGATTATCGATCAACTCACGTATTCCGTAATAGTTTTAGTTTTCTATTGTTGTTAAGTCAAATCAATAGAAAGGTTTATAGATAAATAAATCCACACGACATCTCATACGTTGATCTGATTCCGAGAGCTTAAAGCACGGGCGTGCGTGTGACGGACATCACACAACAGAGGAATCACAAATATTCATCATATAAAATATTGTTTGCGGTGGGAATCGAACCAACGACCTTTAGCGCACAAAAGAGGAACATTCTGGTCTGCGTGTTAAATATATATGTGTATTATATTTATGATTCCTCTGTTGAGAAATGTTCATACACAAGTGCTTTAAGGGACTTACCTCGGAAACAAGTCAAAGTATGAAATGTGGTGTAAATATTTTTTATTAGTAAATGACTATCATCTTTTTTATTAGTGAATGATATTGCATCAGGCCTGTCAAATATTCATATATTAATATTATATATCGGTTTCATCATCATCATATAAGCCATTAGAGTCCACAGCTCGACATACGCCTCCCCAAGAAAGGAGAAGTTTTATCCATGATTGCTGCGCTGAGCAAGCGTGATTTGTGATTGGAATACTGCTGCTCATTCGCGCCCTATGCATTTAAGTTACACTGTTCCAGATGGATATACCACCATCTGTTGGTTCCGGTACTACAGTCACCTCTTCTGACACCTGGTAAAAGGGGAAGTTATTTTCTACTCTGCCGGTACCTTACGGCAAAGTTATACCAATTTAGTAACAATAATATATTTTAACAGCAATCGTTACATATTAAGTTTATAAACAGCAATAGCAAAATAGAGCTACTTCAACATCCATTCCAACATGTAAATAACAATCGAATCTAAATTGAAAATCAAGAAAATCTCTCAATTATATTAAACCTTCGTCACAACAAAGCCACTGCACGATTGCACGTTCACCCTTGACTAGTTCTGTTGAATAGTCTCACAGCACCGCGGATGCACCGCGGCCGACCGCTTTGTGTGTTTGTGCTAAATAATTGGTCTGCATGAAATGAACAAATAACAAACGATTGCAAGACGATAATACATTTGTAACGGCGAGCTGTGCTGATTCATCCTACATCTCGGTACCGCTAGGTGACGCCCGCGATAGGATCCGGCGGCAACAGAGCGCGACAACGACAATTTGAAATGTCTATCTTCCTGTACCACGCTCAATTTGTCTCTGTCTAAACGACCACGCACTTAATGAGTCGCAAAAAGTCACTAAATGACTTGCATGCGATAATTCATTGAGCGCTATAAGAACACTCAAAACTTGATGTTTTTATATTCACATCAGAATTTGCCGATATTGAAATTCAGATATGCGTCATACAATGTCTAGATTTAAGCATAAATTAAGCTATCATACGGTTTGTTTACTTTAAAGCCGTTGGAAATATACACGAAATTTTTATATTAGCCGACGATGCACGAATGCTTAGTTACTAATAATGCTTATTATGTGTTAATTACTAAGAACTACGTATAATTGTTTGGCTTTATATTTATAAGACTTACAAGTAAATAATGTAATTAACTCTGTTCCGTATCACTTCTTTTATAAATAATGTGCTCTAATAATCGCTGGTTAGAACCTGTTCAAACCTAATTAAAAATATATGCTCATTAATATCACATTTCATTTATTGAAATATTTACAGCCACGTACGTTAATCAGCTTTAAAAATATAGGCTACATTAATCGTTCGACGTATTTGTATTTGGATTAAATCAAATGTTTAGGAATTGTGAGTATATTTTGTAGCTGGCTTACAAAAATAACAATCCCCTGAGAAATTAATAAATCCACCGAGAATAATTTACAGAAATAAAAATCAGTCAGAATATACAAATTTAAGAATTAAATTCAAATAAATATTTTAAACTGACAATATCATTATTTAATTCACAGTATCGTTAACGAATAAAACCGAACAGAAAATTATGAAATTGAAACTAATGAAAAGTAAACCCAAAATCAAGATTTGCCTGCTAAGTTTACATTACTACGAAATAGCGAAAGATTAGGCACTTTCTAGCAAGTTAAAAAAGATACATATCTGATTATATGTCTAGCTATAACGTAGAAACCTAGGCGAAGAAAAGTAGGCTGTAAAGACTGGAAAGCTGAATTACACCGTTAAAATTATTGCTCAAATTAAAGTCACTTAATTTGCGGTCGTTTCTAGCAAATAAGTATTCATTAAACGAATGCGTTGTACTTAGAAGTTTCAGTTCCGGGTTCGGCATTGATTTTATCACCTTTGACAAAGGTGAGGTACCGGTTGAGTAGAATAGTACCTCCCATTGCACCAGGAGTCGTAAGAGGCTATTTAGGTTCCAGAACCGACAGATGGCGGTATTTCATCCGAAACAATGCAGCTCAAATGCATAGGGTGGGGATGGTCAGCAGTATCCATATATTGCAGTGAATTGCCACTGCTCACTGTCGCGGCAATGTAATATCACAGTCGGACTAGGGAGCGATATAATAATTTTATTAGACTAGTCCGACAAACGGGCATACAGACCGCCTGATAGTAAGCGTCACTGCAGCCTATAGACGCCCGTAATATTACAATTTCACTAGCACGTTGCCAACCTTATAACTTGAAGATATTATGTCACATTACACAGTAATTTCACTGCCTAATTTCACTGTGAGAGTTGTGTACCCATGCCGAGGGCCTTTGTAAGCTCAGTGTAGACTACGTAATTTATTGTAGATTCTAACCTGTCACCTATCTCCATAGTAGCTGAAGAACGCCACTACTGCATAAAGCCCTCTCTAAGTGATTTCCAAGCGGACGCAATCTCAAATAAACCAAATTGTTGATACCACATTTAAAATAAATATCTACCGCTCACTTACTTCTTAAGTCGCAAAAGTTTGCAAAGGCGCATCTTTATTTTTTTCTGTCATTCATCTAATATTTTTATTTTTAAAACTGTTGAACGGAAACGTTAAACATAAAATGCAAAAACTCCATAAAACGCATTTTAAAGCCGAAAAATAATTTTGATTTCGTTAAAATAAATATTAGTTAAAGACCAGTCGGATCAAAGCTTACGGGTATATTAGCATTTAGCGTATCGACGTCAGTAAGACACGTGCAAGTAGGTAACTTAGGACCTGTTTTCGCATTAGCCTAACCAACCAGCGGGTAATAGTTTATTTGTTAAAGTTCTAAAGACAGGTGTTCCGGAAACGGAAAACCAGGAAACCATCCGGTTGAAGTTGGGGCGAAAACTAGTTCTATTTATATGAAAAATGTGAAAGTTTGTGAGGATATATGGATGTTCATTATCATCATAGCAGCCCTAAAACATCCACTGCCGAGCACAGGCAACCCCAATAAAGGGGGAAATTGCCCATAATTGCATAACGCTAGGCAAGCGTGGTGGGAATCGCAGGCGAAGCTTCGCGACGCGAACGCTGCTCATACCCACCCTGTTGTATTTAAGCTACACTGCTTTGAATGGAAATACCGCCATCTGTCGGTTCTGGCGACACCTGGTGCAGGAGGAGATACTATTCTGCTCTACCGGTACCATACCTGTTAGTTACTCTGTAACCAAAGAAGGGAGAGCCTTTCTGAAGGAGGCCTATGTTCGGCAGTGGATGCTTTACCGCTACTATGATGATGATGATGATAATTGTTTGCTTACTGATGGTTTAGTGGTCAAAGAATGACTTACGCCATTTATTATCTAGGAAAAGTATATAGTTGGTATGAGATATATTTAATCTTTAAAGGATCATTCATTATTGATTAGTATAGGTAAACAGTAATTTGCACTAATTTACCGTTAAAGAAAGAAATAAACTTTGACGGGCCCGATGGCGCAGACGGTAGTGATCCTATCTTATGTGCCAAGGGTGGTGGGTTCGATCCCCACCCATCACAACTATTTATATGATGATATTTGTGTTTGATCTGTGTCTGGGTGTTAAAAATATGTATTTAAGTATTATATTTGTTATTGATATCCGTAACTATAACCGTAACCGCTTTAAGCGACTTTCCACGGAGTCAGGTCAATGTATGAGATGTGAATTTACCTTTTTAAACATCTCAAATATTGACTCCGGGATAACTTAAAGCAGTGACACCCGGATGCTTTAAGCTGTTATCTGTGACCTATATTAATAAATATCAGAGGAATTACAAATATAATACTCATATACTTATATTTTAGACCCACACACAGATTAAACATTCAACAACCGAACCTCTCTCTCTCTTTTCGTCTGACAGAAAAAAAAAGAATATATCTACAATACACAAAACAGAATATAATAAAAAAATTAAAACTGTAAACATCTACGATAAATTACCAAGATATCCATCCATTTAAAAAAAATTCAACAATAATAATAATGAAATAAATAGGAACGGAGTAGCAAGGGATCCTGTCGATCAAGTATAATTGTCCGTGCATCAACAAGCAAGCGCACGCGCAGCCACGGCCCACTGCACGGTGATTGCGAGTGAGATGAGCACTTCTCCAAAGCGGATCGGACTCGCATGAAAACCGATCGTTACGCACTTTCCTTGGCTATTATAGAATATTTGACTGCGACGTATGGTTTCTCATTTGATGCTCACGCAATTGCAGTGGTAAAAGATTTGAGCCTTATAGATTGTACACTTCATTTGATGAGCCCGATAGCGCAGGTGGTCGAGATTCTATTATGTGCGCCAAAGGTCATGGATTCAATACTCACCCAAGATCTTCTTATTTCTCTCTTCTTTATTTGCTGAATTTGTTTTTTGTGGTCTGGGTGTTAAATATTATATTTGTGATTCCTCAGTTGTCTGATGTCCGTAACACATGTGCTAAAAGCGACTTTCTCGAAGTCGGGTAAGACATGTAGTGTGTATTTATTTATTATAAAAATACACCACCAAATATAGGCCTGCTTGTTACGTATTCTTGGGGAGCTTATGTCCAGCAGTAGATTTCCAATGGCTATGATGATGATGATGAGAGCCATTATAATCGTAGTAGAATATGTCTGTGGACAGGCCGCAAAGTTCGCTGTCAAGAAAAATTTATGAAACCAACAAATACTCCCTGCACAAAGACATCCTCGGTATAACTGACAGTTTCCCTAAACGCCAGTCCCTTATGAGTTCGATTTGTAATTGTTTCAAGATCTTACAACTGTAACGAAATAGTAACCTAGTCTTATATTGCAAAAGTAAAAACGTATATTTCTTACACACGTTATAGGTATATTTAAAAAAAATACATATCATGTTATCTAGTGAAACATCGTCCATATTTCAGGGAAATAAATCTAATAAGTGATTAACTTAATTAAATACATAACGTGATCGTTTTTATCATTTCATCGGTATATGTAAACATCTACTAACTTATATAAATATTCTGCTTTGCAATCTTATTTCGTAACAAGTCGTAGCGTGTTGATAAACTTATAAATGAGATTTAAACGAGCAATTATATTTGCCTATTAT
This sequence comes from Heortia vitessoides, assembly GCA_020976665.1. Classification (NCBI taxonomy): domain Eukaryota; kingdom Metazoa; phylum Arthropoda; class Insecta; order Lepidoptera; family Crambidae; genus Heortia; species Heortia vitessoides. The sequence continues at coordinate 5,312,771 of JACJUM010003174.1, forward strand.
TTTTTTTTACTTTTTAGAATAATTGTGTAAATATATCACACAATTCACTTGCACAGTACTACTTATTTAAATAAACAATTTTACCGTAAAATATAATCATTTAAAGTTTCAAAATACTTGTCACAATAAAACGATTGCAAACTTACCGAATAGACGAATGCAAATTTCAATTACATTATCGAGATTAGGAAATGAAGGCTAACTGAAATATAACCTTTGTATTCCGTTATAATCTGCCAATTTTCGTGACGGAAATTATATGGCAATGCTGTAAAACCTATTGGTTTGAATAAGGGAATGTCTAGACGATAACTGTGTTGAAAGTGGTGACTACAAAAAACTTATCGTGATTTAATGGTCAGTAATAACAGAGCGGTGTCGTGTGATATACGGCCACTGAGAGCTAGGTCTTGCCAATTATATGCATACTTAAATAATTGCCATGTGCACGAATGAATACGTAACTGCATTTTGAAGTAAACAAAAATTTCTTAACTATATTTAGCTTCTACTTATTAAACGGATTATAAATATAAAAAAGGATATATTATACGTAACTTTAATGAAGCAAAGTTTTTAGCAAAAAAAGGAAAGTTATAAACACTCCATGGCTTCTAGGATGGGGTTCTAGTACTATTCTCGTATGGCTATGAAAATTTTGTAAGCGGGTTTTAGGTTGTGTTACGTGTAAAGTTGAGGTAACGTGTTGTTTATTGACTTGACTATACGTGGCGCCACAGTAACATAAATTTAAGCAGATCTGACTAATATACATCTTACAAACTTAACGAACTTCCTATATAATCTACAGGCATTGACATTCTAATAATGAACAACAAGATAGTGTCAGTCCGAACTACTATTGTTAATTTCTGATCAGGAATCTGGAACGGAGCTGCTTCCCAGAAATCATTACGGCACCTTCTATGACGCGGAGGCCTATTTGGTCTACTCCTCTTCGCTGTCTGACCAACCTGCGGGGCCTGATGTTATCGTAAGTATATGTTTTAAAAATATTTCAAATCATATAATATACAAATACATGAAATACTTTTCACTCATTCAAAAAAATGTGCAAAGTATCCTATCTGTTGAACATAAAGAAATATTTAAGGATGTTACGCAAATTAGCTGCAGCTAACCTTACCTTGAAGATGTTATCATTCATTGATCACATTACGAAGTAATTGCGCTGCCTCTCACCCTTATTACACAGCAATGCAAGCATCCTTTTTGATGGTAGTAATAGGTGAGAGTAAGGTACCAACGCAGACGAGTTTTACCTCTATCCTTGAGTTAAAAGCTCACTCTTCTTTACACAGCGTCGGGAGATAAAGGAAAACGGCAATGGTGAGTTTGCGGAGCGCCACATCCACGCGTGGGCCGGCGACCGCAGCGGCGGGCTGGCCACGCTTGCGTTGCGTCGTGGTTCGCAACTGGCCAACCACCTCGCGGGGCCCGTCGTGCTGCACCGGGAAACTTCGACCAAGGAGACACCCAGACTTCTGTCTTACTTCAGAGATGGTATCAGGTAGTTATGCTGTTTCTTCTCAATTCCTTTGCTGGTCCTTCATCGGTAAGATCTGAGATTTTTTTAAAACTTAAATATCGCGAGTAGTCGTTTCCGACTACGGGTCGGGAGTAAGTTGTTATAGCTCCGGTACCACTTTGGACAAAAACAACTTATCGTTCCGAACAACACGTTAAGAATTCATTTGCTTCCTGACGACTTCATACCAATTAGATAACCGTACTTTTTTTACTCTGTAATTTTATTAGGAAATAATAATTGCTTTTTCATAGTCCGCAACAATTTTATTACCATGACGACAAATAGGTTTATATCGCATTTTCATAATAACAATGCATAGTATTAGCAGTAATTCTAAATACAGTAAATGTTCTTGTAGGACGTAGTTCTATCTATGGAAAGAAACGAGATATTTGCATTTTAAATAAATACTTTCCTTCAGAATCTTGCGCAGCGGTTCAGGCATTCTCAACGGAGGTGCGCGGCTGTTCCGTGTGCGCGGGCGACGGCCCGTGTTGGTCCAACTGGAGCCGGTGTCGTGGGCGCAACTCGCTGCCGACGGTGTGTTCCTGCTCGACACCTCCACGTTACTCGTGCTGTGGCTAGGCCGTGCCGCCAACCTCATTGAGAAGATATTTGGGGCCAAGGTATCCTGGGAAATATATTAAGCAAAATAGATAGTCCAAGACTTCTTTCACAATCCTTGCGCAAGAATCGTGAATTAGAGAGCAATGGGACAGCTTTCGTTGTAAAAACTTGAAAACTGTAGAGGTTAGTATTGCAAGAACGAAGAATTCATGAGGAAGTTATTATTAGAACAAGAAGTATGTTCTGATAATAACTTAAAAAAGAAAAGTGGCTTGGAATTCACAAATTTCAACCGATACTGTAATAAAGCGCTAAGGTTCCTACATTGAATATAATTAAAGGAACAAAGGAACGGCACAGCATTATAAACTGAAACTTGGTACATACACTATTATATTATATTATCTACACATTTCACAGATCGCATACCGCATGGCACGCGGAGCTGAAAAGGGAATGACAGCGCGCCGCATAGCGATTGCCCACGATGGATACGAGCAGACCCTGCCGCCCAGCGATCGGGCTCTCCTAGACAACCTGCTTGAACTACGCGCTCGAGCAGTTCGTCCTGCTGCTCCACCAGCAGAGGCTCCGCGTCCCGCTCGACTCTACAAGGTCACTCACCCACCAAGGGTGTCGCCGATCACCATGCCTTCGCAACGACCAGCTGCTAGACTCGAGGAGATAAAAAGGGCACCGCTGCATAGAATGGACTTGGCTGACGATGTAAGAGATATTTAATTTAAATTATATTCGTTCATATTTCCACATCAGCCTTGTTTACGTTATATATAAATCAAATGCCTTTTTAGCGAAACACTCTGGTTTTAATTAATACAATCATCTATTTTTGTACAATTTCTGTTAGTTTTTCGCCTGAATACAACCGCGCATTACTTTTACCAGGTGGACTTACTCGAACCAGTTTCTACCTACGATACTTTACTTAGCTTAGCTTACTTCAAATAATCATTTAGGTACTCTCTTTTTTAGATAACCATATGTAATTGTATAGATCCGCACGAAAGAGGATAGAACCGTGCTAGGGTATCATGTATTTATTTTTAATAACATTGTCGCCAGAACGTGTACATAGTGGACAGTGGAGTACGAGGCGTTTGGGCTTGGGTGGGCCCTTCAGCCGTTGGGTCTGCGGCCCGCAGTGCGCTCGCAGCCGCCCGGGGCCTGGCCCGCGCACGCCGTTACAGCGGGCCCGTTGCGTTGGTGCCGGCGGGCCGGGAGCCGCTAGAGTTTGCCGCGCTGTTCCGCGGCTGGCGCTGGGCTGACGCCCGCCGTGACTGCAGGCTGAGAGCCGCGCGCTCCGCTACCACTAAACTCGATGCTGTTAGTTTGGCTACCAACTCCTGGTTAGCAGCTGAGGTAGGTGTCAATATTCAATAGCGACGTTATTAATTAATTCGCCAAGTATTTGTTTGCTATACTTTAGATACCTCTCTCTGGCTGATTAATATTAACATTTGTAAATATACTCAGGCGCAACTCCCCGACGATGGATCTGGCGCCCTGCGTATGTGGCGCGTTCGCCGCGTCGGCGAGCAGGAGGCGGCGTTGACGGAGGTGGAGCGCCCGCAGGCAGCGGTGTTTTACTCGCGCGACTGTTACCTCGCGCTCTACACCTACCACGCGCCAACTGGCGAGCATTCCATACTATACTACTGGATGGTGAGATGCTCAAACATTACCTGAAACCCTAAAACATACTCAGAAACAACAATACCGACAATGGGGACTGGCGGGATGTTTCTGTAGCATTTGTACCAAATCTTGTTTTTAACAGATTAGGTTGACAAAAATCCCATTGGGCGTGATAGTAAATGTCACCACCACTTATAGACGTTTTAATATCACAAGGTATTATTAGGGCGTTACCAACCTTGTTGCTTTCAAATCGGAACAGGAATGCGAATACTGCTATTTGGCATTAGAAATAGATGAGAGTGAGGTACGAATGCACGACGACCTTTGCATGAGGCTACATCATCGGCAAGTAGGAGGTGGACCCACTAACTGCAGAATGACGCAACAAACCGCTAAAAATAGAGATTGTAATCGCTTGATCTATCGGCTACAGTCACGCTTTGAGTTGATCTGGACATTGTCGATTAAATTATTCATTCGCTGTTTTAGGAGATTGGTTTCAATAATTAATAGACCGTAACGGCGAATAGTGACTTTTTTTACCATAATTGTTTTATTGGAACTTATGTAACATTTCTTTATGCATAATTGTTAGAAAACGACTTTGTTATTGCTAATTAAAAAATGTTACTTTATAGATTTTATTTACATACATTCATAAATTGTGTGCTCTTAAACATAATATTAAAATTCATGAATTGTAGATATGTATGCATTTATGCAGTAATAACTCTCATTTATTTATTAGGAAAAAGTTTAATTTTTTTGCTTCTTTCGCAGGGTGGCTCTTCGCCAAATGATTTGAGGAATTTGGGTGCAAAAGAAGCCAAAGACCTCTATATAAAATTGGGGCGTCTTCCCATCCAGGTAACTTGTCTCATTTAAACAAGCTGTATGATGTACATAAGTATTATATAACATTGATTCATTAGTATTTGTTTTATTCAAGTTTCAAATGTTTACATATTTATATATTATAAGCATAGATTTAAAATTAGGTACTATTTCTAAGTAATATTTCAACGTTAAAAATACTATAACAAGAGTAACATTTACCTTAGGCATGGATTTACCAAGGCAAGGAACCGGCCCACTTTCTGCAGATTTTCAAAGGTCGGATGATCACATACGTTGGCAGTGCTACAGACTACGACCGTGAGCAAATTTTTTTTTACTTATATTATCCTAAAAGTATAACTAATTTTCTTTCTAGATACTTTTGATTTATGTAATTTCTTTTTTTATTACAGTACATATTATTTCACTAACAGAAAGATACACGTAGAGGCGCCAAATCTGAAACTAAAACGGACTTCTGGTATTTAATTCCATGTTTAAAAAAGCCATTTCCAAATTTCTATGTTTACTAAAAATCTCATTAATAAACAAAGAAATTTAAAAAAGGCATTTTTGATCACAAAATCCATAGGTGTATGATATGTTATAAATGCATGTTTTAAATTTAATCACCAAATTAATAATAAGTTAGTCATAACATCTAATAATAGTTTTGAAGTAAGAGTGATACATTAGCCATAGAGTACCGGTAGAGTATAATAGCACCTCCTTGTATACGAGGTGTCGTAAGAGGTAACTTAGGTATCAGAACCGATAGATGGCGGTATATCCATTCGAAAAGGTGTAGTTCAGATGCACAGGGTGGGGATGGGCAGCAGCATCCCCGTCGCAAAAGCTGCGCTCCGCGATTGTTAACGTGCTTGCCCAGCGCGGCAACTACAGGCTAAATTTCTCTTCTATAGAGGAAACTTATGTCCAGCTGTGGACTTCCAATCGCTGTAGTTATGATGTTGATGTTACATTAATATTGTATTATATTCGACAGCGACCGGAAGACGCGTGGTGGCGCCGTCGCGGTCACTGATCCGCGTGTCGGGGCAGTATGCGCGAGAAGCCCGCGGGGTGGAAGTGCGGGACGAGGTGTACGAGGAGGGCGCGGTGGCGCGCGGGTCATGCTACGTGGTGCGGGAGGGTGCCCGCGTGTGGGTGTGGTGCGCGGCCAGCGCTACGGGCGACGAGCGGGAGGTCGCCAAGAACATGGCCGCTGCCGACCATGTGCTGGTCATGCAAGGTGCGAACTTAGAATGCAATATATGGTCGCTTGTGTCATCACAGGCTCTATATCCCTGTATTAACTAGCGTGTCGCCAACCTTGTGATGTAAAGATACTGTCACATTACCCAGTAATATTACTGTCTCTCTCACCTTTCAAACCGTTATGCGAACACTTTTTTTGGCGCCCGGAATAGGTGACAGTGAGATACCAAAGTCTTTGGAATACAATAAAGTCTACTATAGGTAGACTCCTACTGAGGTATACTTCTAGTAACTCCTTAAAATGTCAACTCAACTGCATGATTTGTCAAATACAACAAACTCACCTCTTGTTTTATTGATCTGTTTGTTTATTTATCTTGTGTCGAAACAAAATGATCGAAGTTTGTCTTTAATTCTAGGAAAGGAGAAGCCAGATTTTTGGTCTACCCTAGGCGACCGCCGACGTCTGCTGGTGGCGTCGCCATTGAAAGAGGTCGAGCGGCCTCTCCCTCCGCGTCTATTCTATGCATCATTAGGCGGACCGGGGCAGTACTCTTGTAAGATTTCACGCTAACAGGTTTTAAATATACAACCTCAAAGTAACATAAGACATATTTCGATTATTTATGTCTTGTTATATTAATATTGGTCAGATTATTTTTATATGTCAAAACCATGCGTTTCGTGGGATCTCATGCAAAATCAGAAACTTCTAAATATGTAGATCTGTAAGCAGAAAGCAGGACATGAAGTACGCTATGCCGTAAACGATATAAGTTCTTAAGGCTAAACCACCTACCTATAAAACAAAGTAGGAGAAAGTCACATGTTCAAAAAGAACTTACCAAAAGCGAATTGTTATATAAACATATAGTATCACCATCGAACAATAATTAACAATGAACCCCATGATACATTCTGTAGTGTTCCTGACTTGCGCGCCATGGGTGTTTGGTTTGGTTCGTTTCCCACCCAGGGCAAACATTTATTTGACTAGCATTTTGTTCTGTGCCTGGGTGTTAAGTATACGTATTTAAGTAATATTTGTATTTCCTCTGGTTTTCTGATTAAACTAGTATGTTTAGTGGGGAGCCACTTAAAAAGTCGGTAACATGAGCAATTTTGCCGACAGTCGAGGAGATAATCTCGTTCAGCCAGTACGAGCTGGCGCCGGAGATGGGTGCGGTGTTGGACGCGCACTGCGCGCTGTATGTGTGGTTGGGCGCTCACTGCGCCCCGCGCGCTCGCGACGACGCGCGCGCTCTCGCGCACTCCTACCTCGCGCAAGGTATGTTGGGGATCTGACTAATATATACTAGTCTTGGAAAATATCATACCTAATTTAAGTCATCATGATCATATCAACCATTAGAAGTCCACTGCTGGACATAGTCCTCCCCAAGAAAGTGGTAATTTTGCCCATAATTGCTGCGCCGAGCAAGCGAATTTGCAATCGCGAGGGTAGTTTTCGCGACGATGATACTGCTGCCCATCCCCGCCCTATGCATTTGAGCCACGCTGTTTCAGATGGAAATACCGCTATCTATCGGTTCGGGTCTCTTAGTCGCCTCTTACAACAGCTGACATAGGGGAAGGCACTATTCTACTTTGCCGGTACCTCATTTGTAGTGTTTGTCTGTTAAATCATATATTACAGTATTTATGACATTTATAAGAAAATTTAGAAGGTTTCTGTTTGTTCCCTACCTATTTTAAGGCACATTAGTTGTTGTAAGCTTTTTATTCGATCGGACATTTTAATTTAAAGTAAAAAGTACCTATAGCCTGTTAATCTACAATTTGTCAAAAATGCCTTAATGTTTATTAGTATTTGATATTTTACAGATCCCGCCGCCAGAGATCCAGAGACATCGATCATAGTTTTGAATCAAGGTCGGGAACCACCAAACTTTACTGGTTTCTTCCCGCACTGGAAACATACCATGTGGAAGGTAACGCTAGGGTACATTCGGGTACATTGAAAATAATTCATATGATTACTAATATTGCGCTCTATGATAGCGTCTGTTGGCGTACAACAGATTTATGTAGAATATCTTCTTTATTGACTCTTTTTTGATTGAATCGCACTTGAAATATCTGCATCCGGCACACTAAAATATAATTAATCATGAACTTGATCACTTAACTAATTTGATTAATAACAAAACATGCAAAAATATGTTAGTAAACCTTATATGAGATGGCTATTCTAAAAAAATATTACAAATAGGGATATGTGTTTCAGGGCCACAAAACCTTCAGCGCAATCATCAGTGCCTTGGAGGGCAAGTCCATAGTGCAATGTGGTAATAGTGCACTGCAAAGCGGGAACAGCGCAAACAGGTTTGATCAGCACGAGAAATACCCGCTGGCCGTACTCAGGGGTCCTAAAGAACATTTGCCGCCAGACGTCGACCCCCTAGCTAAAGAGGTAGGCTGGCTTCTACATCTGCGTTTTAACTGTATTTGTAAAGTCTGTAGACGATTTTGATGTCTCCTCGTCTCTTCAATAGATTTTGTGCAATTAAATGTAAAAATAAATATATTAATAAAAATTAAAATATAATCAAGCCGTGATTATTTTTAAAAAAATTAAGTCTTGCAGAGTATTTCTTAATATTAGAATTTCGAGCCCCTTTAATTTATTTATTACTGATCAGTAGTCCGGCCGTATTAGAGATAGAGCATCTTATTCTTATTTTGCAGCTTTATCTTACCCACGACGACTTCGTAGCGACTTTTGGCACGCCGTACAATGAGTTCCGATCTCTGCCGGCTTGGAAGCAAAAGGATATGAAGAAAGCGGTAGGATTGTTCTGAATGATTTTAAATACTATCATTTAAAAGTTCGTTGATTTGTAACATCATTCATTCTACATGTTTTTTTAACATGTAGAATGAATGAAACTCGAACACAGTCTAGAATTACTTTAGAATTCCGATGCACGTTTTATAATATCTAAGAACTGTATCACTCAACTTAGTTATTTAAGTGTTTCAATAATTCTACGTTAAGTCTAGTACTTAGTAGTATTCAATTAATATTTTAAACGAACTTACACACATCAATAGTTTATACACACATTGCAGAATTTAATTTTTGTATGTAGGTATTTTATACAGATATTATTTAATATCGTAATGCTAGTTTAACGAATTCGCGGTTGTCGGGACTGCGTATCGTTTGTACCACACAACATTATTAAAAAAAACATTAAACTTACAATTTATTTCGGAAGGAATATCCAGCCATTCCGGAAATAGTGACATTTATATTCTTCAATTAAAACTGCGTATTATAAGGTTAGAATAATATTATGTATTTGTATTTATGTTGAATGTCACAACATTATTTAAAAAGAATCATAATCACAATGATTTCCAAACTTACTCTACACAAGTTTTCTTGTACGACACCGCGACAGATCAACTTCTATAAAACTGACCAAATTTCCCAACCAATTATGTACTAAATAACCCACATTTTAAACTGAATATTATAAATTTTGTCAGATTAGTATCTGTAATGCAATATCATAACCAAAATGCGACAAAATGCTATACGTTTCAACGCGTCATGTTATAAATACTAAAAATAAATATTTCTAAACAATATATTTCGGAAGGAATAGCCATTCCGGCATTTGTAACATTTTTATTTTTCAATTAACACTGCGTATTATACGGTTAGATAATGCACGTGTCTGTATTTATTTATTTTTAAGTGTAGGATTAAGGCTATTGTGCAATTCAACCTTAACCTTATTAGGTAATTGTACTTTAAATTAGTATTTACTTTGTTATATATATTTAAAAAAGGATATTTATAACAGTTACTTTACAGATATTTTACGATCTGTACAGATAACTAAAGTCTTAAATTTGATTTACCTATATGTAACTTTGACTTATTTATGTTTCTTGCACCCAAACATATTTAAAGTGAGGAAAATAATGTTATACCGAATATGGCCAATCTTTAGATTTTTTAGTATTAATGAGTTGTATTTAATAATTAATTGTAATCACATTTTTTTTATCACTTAGAGGCATTTATTCTGTTATTTATTTGTTAAGTAATTCTAAGCATAATAAGAAATAAAACAATAAGCTTTTAAAATGTTATTTATTTTTCACAAATTTAGCACTTAAACGCTAGGCATTAATTTTAGATAAAATTAATAATCTTTACAATATACAAATTCCTTAAAAAATCCATAAAATATTAGTTATTTCAAAACATATGTACATTATAATAACTATTGATACATATAATATAGTATGCCTAAATGATATGGGAGTGGGCCGTAGCTAAGGCACGTGGTATTAATATATGATGACAGTAACGGTGCGCAGGCACGGCGGCCGACCTGCGCACGCGCTGCGTTTACGTCAATGATCCAAACCCTAATCATGTACGAAATAATAGATTCATCAAAATTCTTAAAGAGTACATATCTCTAGAGTATAAATTGTTATTCCAAATGAATTGTATGAGAAATTTTGTCTTTACAAATGGAAAGCTAGCTAGTTAGGAACTTACAATTTTAGCATGATAAATAAAAACGATTATAAGAAATAATGTAATTCGACAATAAATAATTTACATATTATTCATGATTTTACATCGTCCATTATGTATACTAAGGTAAAACATTTTGGGAGTATTTCTATAGTCACCACGAATATTGTAGTAGAGGAAAAAAATACTCCCTGAAATGTATTGTAAAATCAGGTTATTATAATTATGCATAGTAAATAACAATATTATTACACTGAATTTGTTTAAATGACAATGAAATTTGTATAAAAAAAGACAACATTATATTAACCGCAAACTTTTGTTAAGTCAGATTTTTGTTTCTTTGGCAATCAACCATTTTTGAACGCTTGTAACACAATTAGAACTCACAATATGATACATTATGGAATGAAATAACACGAACAATGCAATAGCTGCCCTAATAAAATATAATTTAAAAAATGCATCTCAAAAATAAGCATAAAGCCATGATAAATTGCAAAACACTTAAGTACGTACATTTGAAATTCGTTTATCAGTACATGAATGAAATTAGAGATTGTTTCGAACTTACAACTACAAATTAAAAAAAAATGAAAGCGGCAACTGCACAAGCTGGACCTGAGTCAATATAAAACTAACATAAACAAAATCAACATAGCTTTCATTGTAGGAATGTAAACAGTGTTGTAGAGCAATAATAAACAGCGTATGTATATGATAACAAGAACCACTAATAACAATCTGCGGAGGCTTGCTTCCCTTTAGCACCACGGGTGTTACAAACACGACATTATCACAGCTTTCCAGAGCCTGCGCGTCTCGAAGCGGTCGCCTGCCCCTCTCTACGTTAAGCGTCGTTTCTGTCCAACGTCATCAACAAACACCTAAGTCGCGTCTACACTCAACACCCGGGCACGAATCGGCTTCTGTTACAAACGCAATCGGTGTCAGTTTCCTCGGTGCCTTAACGTCTGTTCAGTGTAGAGACGTCTTTACCAACTTTCATGTCCTGTTTTCAATAACAATTCTATACTGGAAGTCACTTAATTTGTTGAATCGTTCTCAGACTTTTAACAATATCAATCAAAGTACAATATTCGTAATTTTTACAAAACAAACTCATAATCTTAATTATGACGTCAACTTTATTTAGTCTTACATTTAATATCATATGTGATCGTATGAATGAGTTTGTACTCTGGTATAAACAGCAATTAGAAAGCTCGATATCTAACCTTAAGGTCGATAAGCTATCATCACGTTATCATCATGCTATTTTTTAAAGTATCAAATATTTCAAAGTAACCGTACAAACCGATGTTTGACATGATACGTAACACTGCAATAATGAAATATTCAACTCATTCACCCAATCACGGTGCAGTGTAAAAGCGTCCGTCGCTTATTTCACAATAATTGACCAAGATTTTAGCGCCGATGTAACCAAACATTGCCATTATTTAAAAATACCGGTACAATAATTACCTGGCGATAATAATTAAAACATGGATATAAGTACCGGCAAATCTCTAATTTAAATCTGAAATAAAAATGCAAGAAGCTTGAAACCATCTCGTATAAGGTATCAATTTATCTGCGTGAGACAAAAGCGAGATGAAGCGCGGCACAACGATGGATCGGGCGCTACAGGTTGGAAGGTATAGTTGTGAAACAAGGTGAGCTCACAACACATTTTGTACTTTAAAATCACAACTAAAATGTCTTATTGTACATGTCTATCTTTACAAGACGCTTAGAGAAAATGGTGTTTGCAATATTATATGTACAGGTATATATGTCTAAAGTTACATTTACATAGGATAAGCTCTCTAGTATTGGTGTCGAATTACACAACCATTGAAGCAGAGGTGATTTTACGAATTAATTTAGTTACTACAGTATTTGGTAAGATTCTGATTTTAATTTGTAACGAGGATACAAATTTGGCACCAATAGTTGACTATTAGTATAATATTCGCACTACAACAATGTTATATCACACAACGGAGTCAGCGCGCGCTCTGAGTGACGAACATTTCTTATTTATTCTAAATGTTGCATTGGCAACGGTTTGTATGGACGTTTTGGGTCATTACGGAAATCACGTATATATGCGATAAGGTTAAAATTAAATTATTGACGACTCTTCACTCAGAACACGCCCTCAGAGAGCATTCGCTTAAGACACTGACATACATTATTGCTTAGTAACTTTATTGCCTACTCGTAAGGCCTCAATTAGATACATTTAAACTTTTGTATGAGCATTCTACATAATGCCAATGTGATATGGAAAGACATAAAGTATATACATTTCCAATAACAGAAAACAAAATATCAAAAACAGATTGCAATGTACAATTATTAGGCTATGTATGTGTAACAAATTTATAAAATCTAATTTACAGTTAGTCGGCATTACAGTATCAATTGATTTAGAACGAGGAAGCCCGTACAAGTCTTATTTCTTAGAGTAGCGGAGTTTTATGTTTTCGCAAGTTTGAGCAATGTTGGAGATGGTCCACTAAAAAAATAATTATGGCACGGTTCTTCGTTAATTTGCAAATGAGAAAGCATATGCACGGTACCTACTTACTCTACAAGGGTCACTGAAGATCTAGGGACTTGTATATTTTACTAAAAATTTTCGAGGGGTCAACTAGTTCCACGTGTATAAAACTGAACCAGTGCATCTGTGCACACACTGCTACAAATCTATTTAAAATTTGACAAAACTTATCAATTCATTGTGAACTCTACGTGATGCACAATAAGCTCAGAATTGAATGACAATGACGAGATTTTTTTACAAATTTGTATGTGCATAATTCTACTTTCGAATATTATATAATTAAGTTATCTATTAAACTAAAATTCAATTTTAAAAATAATGTTCGTATTGTAGTTATTATTAAATTTTATATACGACGGCCGTGCGGTCCCTTGGCCACGCGCCGTTTTCTGTCTGTCTTTTGTCTCGATATCTGACCAAACGATATCTTGGTGTCGTGGAGCTTATCACTGCACTGCCATGCTACACTGTGCTCCCCTATCAAAATAACCTAATGTAATTCCCGGTGAAAGACATCCTAATTCACTAGTTCAACATTGTTATAAGAGCATTAATATTGGCTGTGAAACCTTCATAATAATGAAACATGAAACGCTTTATTCATAAGTAACGACCGATATCAAAAAAATAGATGCCCGAAGTAAATACATGAAATGCTAGTCTGGTTAAGATAATATCAATAATACATATACAAATTTACCTGTGTAAATAATATTACAATTCTAACAGTCTAATGTTGATATTGTATGTACTCCTAATGACAAGTCCAGTGTTGTGACTTATATACAAATATGGTTTATATATAACGTGACCTTAACCCTCGCTTTCGGCGGGATTGTCACGCTGTCAAGCTGTCTGTCCCCCGGTAGCAAAAATGTCCCGCTTTTGAAAAACACACTAACTGTTTAGACCTTTAAAAGGATGCTAAAGGAGGTTGCTATTTTTAACTCGATACCCGAAGGTGACCATAAATAGTGAATAAGGATTAAATAATATATTAGATGTCTAATTGTCAACAGTTTCAATTATCCCTATTATTCATCACTAGGTATTAAATGATTGCATGAATTGTCCAAATATTTCTTTTATTGATCATATAGAGTATACTGTTGAGTCAAAAAAGATATTGAAACGTGTTATATGGACACGTTATTCATATGGTATTTTAAATATTTTTGTGTTTAAATTGTAATGTACTTAAATCAGGCGCTACTAAACCGAGAAGTAATAAACACTATTAAAAGGAACATTATACGTTATTGTATATATTGAATACAAGATGCACAATCCTGGACTTCGCCTACTAGCGCATGAAAGAAGCATGATTGTTTTAGCACACCCTAACTCCCCTGATTAGAATGCGTTAGCTGACATACGCAACCTACGCACAAACTTTTAAAGATTGCACGACACCAATCAACATTAATATTCATTCTATTTGAAGTGCTATCACAGGGGTACACAGTGATAGTTCTAGTAATATAACTTGAGAAAGGGATTTAAAATGAAGAAGTTGTCTGAAAACTCATATACAATCGAATAGTTTCTTCACAACACCCCATGTAAAGTTTGAGTATTTATAATTAATCAAATTGAGTAACGGTGCACATATGCAGTACGTTTCATACGACAGACGAAAAACTACTAGTTGATAGTTGTTGGATAATGTTAATAATATTCTGATTCTCATAACCGCACCTTCTTTCTTTTTTTCTCGTAACCGTCGACTCGTATAACGCAGTATAGATGCAAGATTCGATTCTGCCACCAGAATAAATACATAATTCAGTCTGGTCTGGGTATTCTTAGCACCTTACATGTACATATTAAAATTAAAGTAAAAACAAAGTGAATATTGGCACATCAATTATTTGCATGTAACGTACTTCACGAACGACATATTCGTGTGCCAGTCACCGTGCCAGCGTATGCAGTCAACCAACGCATCCTTTGTCGCAATCCAACCCCGCCCCTAAACCAAAAGCACAGAACCGCAAGTGCAAACAAGTTGCGTCTTCAACACGCGCGTGTTAACCGTAAAATAAGCGAATTAAATCATAATATCGACATAAACTAATATTTACAGGATTCGATTTAACTTTTATACGATTTTGTAGATTCGTTCAGAAAAAATCTAGCTAAATTTTAAAATTGCACCTCTTTCTACCAAGTTAAACACTGGTGATTACCTATTTCACATGAGTGTGATATTTAGATTATTCATAATTTCTATTTAGTGCCGATATTCTACGCTACATGGTTGGAATAAACAATCCAGAAAATTGGTATTAAAAATTGAAGTACTGGATATATAACTGTACAATTCGCTAGTTTTTCTATTTACGATTGTTAAATCCCGCAATTACACTTTAGCTCCACTAATTATTTTTTAGTAATAAGTACATAATATTAACAGACATGCCTTCATTAACTATCACAGCAGGGAAGCTGAAGTCACGTAAATAAAAATTTGGACAAACACCTAGCTTTAAAAGAGACTAGCTAAAGTATACAACAAACCGGACATACACTTTTGAATAAGAGCCGAAACACGAACGAACAAGGCTAAATCCTTTCGGTAGATATAACTTCTGAATATTTAAGGACGAAACAAATTCACAATAATAATCAAAAACGATAGCGTTAGTACAAAGTAGCTAGACTATCAAACTAACAGTAAAACAGTAAATCAATTCCTCGAATACCGTGGGCGTAGTTAATAAATATCTGTGAGGCGTTATCACGAGTGTCGTAGGGTCGATTTTCGCGAGTCTCGTAGAGGGGAGGGAGATACCTGGTCACTGACGCGGGAGGGACGCGTTCGCGGGCAGTGTCGAGCTACGCTGCGACGCGTTCATGTACACCGCCTTCAGGTTCGACCGCATAGAGTCCCTGGACACAATAAAACGTATATAAACGTAAATATTTTGGTATCATTTTCGGTAATCGGTAAATATACAAAAAAGAGTAAAAACAAAATGAAAATATATGCACTCGGCGGTAGCACCGCCGCTGCACGCGGCGCGCCAGCCGCGCCAGCGGCGGTAGTGAGCGCGCGGTGTGGTCAGTACCAGGGCGAGAGCTTGGTGTGGTCGTGGTTGGTGTGGTGCGCGGCGCGGT